>JAVYIG010001848.1:0-241054 GCA_035222895.1 Strongylocentrotus droebachiensis
ATCCTGCGTCTCACAGCTTGTCCTTGTTGTCCTGGACCTTGCCAAAGGCATCAATGCCAGAGACCAATTGGACATGACACTCCTTGGTTTCTCCAAATCATTTGACAAGGTTCCCCATGGAAGGCTAGCTGTTACACAAGCTCCAATTCTATGGAATCTGGGAACCCACACATGCTTGGTTTTCTGGCTTCCTGAGTTACAGGACCCAGCATGTGTTACTGGAAGGACCCATCTCCAACACCAGCCAAGTAACATCTGGCATCCCGCAAGGCAGCGTTATCGGCCAGATGCTGTTTCTCCTCTTCCTCAATGATCTGCCACTGTACCTCTCCCCAAACCCAACAGTCAGGCTCTTTGCTGACGATGGCATGCTATACAGCAACATCAAGACATAGGAAGATGCCTAACGTTTACAAGAGGATCTTGACTCACTGCAACGCTGGGAGCGTGATTGGCTGATGGAATTCATCCCACATAAATGTCAGGTTTTACATGTCACCAATAAACGCAAATCCATCATCAAATTCACGGACAGACCCTAGATGACAAAAATATAGCAAAGTATCGAGGTGTTGAGTCACAGAAAACCTCAGCTGGAACCCACATATCAACATTATCAGCAAATACTCTAACTCCACCCGTGCCTTTCTTCAAAGAAATATCCAACCATGGCCTAGAAAAGTTAAATAATTGTGCTACGATACTCGCCTTCAACCAATCATGGAGTATGCCATCATCATAATTATATGGGACCCTAACACTCAAACAATTAGCAATCATCAAGAAGCTTGAAATGGGTCAACGGCGCTATGTCCGCTCCTTCTGGAATGACTACTGCAGGACAAGCAGAGTCAACAACATCCCTGCACAGAGGGCATTCCAAGAAGATAATTGTTCATTTTGCCTGAATGCTTGTCTAAAAGAGGAGCTTCTTCCCGGATACAATAAGACTCTGGAACTCCCTCCCTTTGAACACCGTCAATTGTACCTCTTCTTTAACAGCTTCAAGCAAGAGTTTCTTGCTGTGCAGCTCCTGCTATGACTAAACAGTCAAATCCTAGAGAGGCAGGTCCTGTTGCAGTTGCTGCAGACAAATTTCGTGTGTGGCTGTGCTGTTGAAGCCGTGGCTAGCTGCCGTCTGTGTTGCCTTTTCTCCTCCCACTGTTCTACTCTCTTCTGATCACTCCTCTGTATACATGTCTTCACAGCGCATCTCATTTGGGGCAGTCTGAAGCATAGGCTTCCCAATTTGTAGGGTTGATTTCACTGGCCTCCATATCCCTCTTGCACACATCCATGAAGCGAAGGCCAGGTCTTCTAACTGTCCTGGTTCTGGTCGCTAACTTTCCCTACAAGATGTCTTTTGAATGCGCCGTCTTCCATACGACTGTCATGACCAAGCCATCTCAGCCGTCGTTGTGATAGAAGAGCGTAGATGGTCATCATCCCTCCTTTTTGAGGACATCCTTGTTTGAAATGTGGTCCTGCCATTTGATGCCTAGGATTCGCCTCAAGTAGCGGAAATGGAAAACATTCAAACGGCGCTCCTGACTTGCATACATGGTTCACGACTCACTGCTATACAGGAGAGTGCTGAGCACATAGGCCTGGTAGATCTTCATTTTCGTGTTGGTGGTTTATAGTAATTTAAAAGTGTTCTTCCAGGCCTGCTTTGAGTGTCTAGCAATCGTGGTTGCTGCCTTGCCAATGTGAACGTTGAGCTCGAGATCAAGGGAGAGGTTGCTTAATGCATGGAGCCGAGGTAGGTGAAGTTTTTCAACCACTTGGAGGGTGTAGTTTAATTAACATTGGAGGATTCAAAAGTCTATGACACCAAGTTGATCTACTCTAGAGTAATAGGACTGCAGGCAAGTTGAAGATATGTCAATATCAAGAATATTTTGTCATGAAAGCTTTCACCAGGTCAAAGGCGAACTTGAAGAATTTGACAAAGGTTGACGTGTCACTTGAGCAACCTTGTACAGCCCATTTGATGGTTGTGCTCCACTCTGGATTAAAATCTGATGATCTTTGGTTGGTGTGCCACCAGGGTTTCTAGAAGTCATGACGAATCGAGAGTCATCCAAAAGAGTCTTCCTTCCCACCTCACTGCTTCCCTCC
This sequence comes from Strongylocentrotus droebachiensis, assembly GCA_035222895.1. Classification (NCBI taxonomy): domain Eukaryota; kingdom Metazoa; phylum Echinodermata; class Echinoidea; order Camarodonta; family Strongylocentrotidae; genus Strongylocentrotus; species Strongylocentrotus droebachiensis. Next base: position 2,122 of record JAVYIG010001848.1, read on the forward strand.
CAGAAACTACTGACAACAAACTACAGTTGATCGACATCATAATACCGGTATGCGTGATTCTGCAGAATGATGAGGTGTTCAGAAATAGGCAAAAGCACAAGCTGGTCATTACCGGTCAAGATGATGTATCTGTTGAAGTGATACCAGGCAGCGATGTCATGCCAAGGGAAGGTCTTTCCATAAACACATGAAGAAGCAGACAACATCATAGTACAGCAAGCGATTCAAATTGCTGCTAATGAGAAAAGGTATGTTAGGGTCCTGGCTGTTAGGGTTAGGGTCCATCATTATCTACATGAATAACTTAGAACGCCAATGATCATGGCGTCATCAAAGAGCGAAATGTTATTGACATTCCTGCCACTGTACACAAGTTAGAAGATATCATTCCATCGATGTTGGCAGGACATGCGTTGAGGGGATGCGACACTATTTGGGCATACTTTGGGATTGAAAAGGGTACATGCATTGCTGAAAGTGATGAAGCAGAAGATTTTACTCCCTTTGGACTCAATTGGCAAGAGAGCTCATCTGCAAACATGTGTGTGGAAGCACGCCTTGCAGTCACGACCCACATCATTGGATCCTACAAAGTATGGCTATGCAAAAGAAGAGGAAACCAAATCCCTGATCCCTGTCACAGTACTTACAAATGTACAACTCGCACCGGACAACATATTAAGGTTAATACGGTGCACTTGTGCGAGTGGAAGCCTATGTAAATCATCACGGTGCCAATGCAACAAAGCAAAACTAGCATGCACAATTTTCTGTGGTTTTCGCGCCTCTGTCGAGTGTTATAACGATCAAACTAAAGCAGCAAATGATAGCCATTGGAAGGTAACCATGTTTGGTCATTTTGGGTGGATATTTCGCTTTATTACACTCATAAATTCCCTTGTAAGAGAGGAACCTTTTCATGATAGGTTCATATAAAAGAATGTATTACCTCAAAATACAAATCAAATTTCGGAATGCTGTCACTGAAAACGGGCATTTATAACCATATGGTACCTCATATCTATGGGACAGAGAGCATGAAATTCTAGCTTGTTTTCTTCAAGTATTAAAGATAAAGACCAGTTATGGTCATGCGATTGCATTGTGAAAGAAACGTTGTGGAATCGATCAGAAAAGGTTGATCATCTAGCTTATAAGTATTGGTGTGTACTGCAAGGTTCTGGAATCATCAAAACGATTAGAAATTTGGCCCAGTCTTGGTAAAGTTACAAGCACTGTACACAGAAGGATGTATATGGGACTACGCGACACGTGCGCGATATCTATCAGGTCTAAATAGATATAATAATTTACCAAATATATCAATTAGTAGGCGGTTTCTCGGCAAATTTTGCATCATCACGTATTAGTCAAAACATATTATTTCACATGATTGGTGATAAGAGCTTCCATTTCATTTTTTGAGAGGGGGGCGTTTCCAAAACTGATCTTTACCTTTAAAGTACAAAATAACAAAAAAATCACACCAAAATGTGGTGCACAATTTTTACTTATTGTATTCAGTGCGTCTGACTTATAAAAAATGTTAATTTCATGTTAGAAATTGGCATTTGGCCATCATTTAAAATTTGCAAGTTAACGTGTCCATAGAGGGCGCCAATCTGAATTATGCAAATTTACATGCCATTTTTTATCATACAACATCGTCAATTTTTATTTAGTGATGATCCTAGAAAAAAGTCAAGATATTTGACTGACATTTAATGTAGAAAAATACTGTAAACAATTTTTTTATCATTAATTTTGGTAAAAAAGGGTATTTTGGCGGCCATTTTGTGTGACGTCACATATCTCAAATTGCTCAAGGTTGACAGAGTGTCAGCAATCGGATTCTTCAAATTGATGGTCTAAGGAACTATAATAAAAAAAAAAAAAAACTATAGACCCTAAAACAAGGTATATCGTGATGGCTGCCGGACTAAAATGACTATTCGCAGAGAACCGTGTATATCGTGTTCTGTTGGGATCAAATTTTATGAAATAATTTTACTAGTAAAACATAATTTTGGCATTTTAACCCAAAATTCAATTACAAAAATTGGATACTTTTCTTTCACGAAATCTGCAAGTCTTTGCTTTTACTATAGTAATTATCAACATTCCTTTTGTATGTGTTCGTTTATTATAACAGTTCAAAAGATTAGACCAAACCAGGATGACCACCCGAAGACATAGCAGGTTGCCACCACCATCAAGTGTTAATATTGACCAACCTATCGAAAACGAAAGGATACTTTTGGATGACTATAACAACCTTAACAGTCCGGACCAAGTTCATCACCATGATATCACAACAGACTTGAATCAATCACAACCAAATGATGAAGAAAGCAGTATTGATGAGGACAGGGAAAAGAGGAGGCTACAATGGCTGGCGATTAGGAAATCAACTAACCCTGCTGTTCATTGCCAACAAGAACTGCAGTCCGACACACAGCCAAGAGAGATTGACATCGATTCTGCAGTAGCAAGGAAAAAATTCCCGTGGATGCGCTAAAGCTAAGGGGGGCTTGGTCCAACGTTGACACGCTGCACAATGATATGGTCACCATGGTCATTAATGCATTGATGGAAAATAATAAACACCAGATTTTGGAGAGAGAGAGAGAAAGAGAGAGAGAGACAGAGATGGATGGATGGATGGACAAAATAAACACATTACAAAAATAAATAAATCATTGGGCTTATCTGATACAACCAAATACTGCTGCAAAAACTTGTCTTTTTGTGTCTGTAAAGAGCAAAATCGTAAACTCATATTATTGAAATTAAGACGCGATTTGATTGATGTTGGCGAACTTTTACGTAAAGGTAATGCAAAAATTGGGGCAATTTTGAAAATTGGATGGATAGTAATTTGTTTTGTTTTATGTATTCATTTGGATACCCCTGTGGATGTATTATAAGCAATAGAAAATTTAGCTCCTAAACACTTCTGCTTTCGAGAAACTGAATATTTAAAATTGACCAGTGCTCCCGGAAAATTTCAAATATATTAAATAGCGCCTAAGGTAGCTGCGACCATGAAAATCTCAAAATATGCAGTTCTGATATTTAATTTTCGAACGGGAATAGCAAATCGGTCGAAATTGTTTTAAAGCTATAGTAATATCAGTCTTGAGAGGGACCTATACAACATAAAGAGTTTATTATTTTCAATTTTATCTCTTTAGACTTGATTTCAACCGCGACAACGATCATTGAATATTGTAAAATCGCATATGCTTCCAATATGTTCATTTGAACCAAATTCATGACCCCATACCAAAACTTTGTATTACAGTGTTATGCCTTAGTTTACACCCCGACACTATCGCTCCATCATTTTTCCTCTCTCTCTCTCTCTCTCTCTCTCTCGCTCCCCATCATCTCTTCCCTCCATCTCTCTCTCTCGCTCGCTCTCTTTCTCTCTCCCTTTCTCCCCCCTCTCTCTCTCTCTCTTGCCCTTGTCCCCTCTCTTTCTCTGTTCCCCTTTTCTCAATACCTCTCGCCATCATCTTTTCCCTCCCTCTCTCCGACTCCCTTCCCCGCTCTCTCTCTCTCTCTCTCTCTCTCTCTCTCTCTCTCTCTCTCTCTCGGATGTTTTTTGCGATGAGTCACAACAACCAGACCGAATAAATCATTGCATTACACCGAATGGGTCGTCAGTTATTAGGCGATGTGCTTGGGTACAACAGTTTCAACCGTTTCACACCATACATTATTTACCATGCTAATGAAACAATGAAGATAATTTAATAACACAAAAGTCTTTTTAAAATCAAGAACGCTTTTATTAATCATGGACGGACAACAAACTTCACATAATAATTATGGGTTAACAGCAAACAAAAACAAATTAATCAAAGGAGTGATAATATGGGATTTGAATGTTTACAGATGGACATATTTATCGTAGGAATCAATGGCAGATTGCTCCAACGATAGAGAGGAATAGAGAAGGCCTGGAATATAATTGAGTGATTTTGATGACATGGGCGAAAAGTTTTGAGAAAATCTTGGAAAGCTCAGGTTTTCTCGATGTAAGACATTTCATGCCAAGATGCGTATCAAAATGGTGACATCTTTTTCGATTTAACGATTGAGCAGAAAACACCAACATCATGCACGCCAATATACCCCTACACCATCGCATATCCATTTTTAAATATGATTTACCATTATGCTATGTCTATATTGTATGCTCTTCGCTTTCCCTCCTTTCTTCCATTTCTTTTATCCTTGTCGCTCGTTTTTTCCTCTCTCTCTCCCTCTCTCTCCTCTATCGTCTGTGCTGTAAACATTGTCAATGATTGTATTCTAGACACTGCATGTTCCCGCATCTATCTCACCAGCACTTTATCCTTCCCGTACACGCAAATTTGTAACACTTTTATCTTCACCTATTCACTGAATAGCTATAAGTTCAATTCCTTCCCAAACCACGCCGTACATTTCACATTCTTATTTTTACAGCTATTTATGCTCATCACCTCTACTATCTGTTTCCCCTCAACTACCCCTCTCTCTTTATCTCACTCCCTCTCTTATCCATCCTTTGGTTCAATCTAACATTTTAATTCTCGATCTTCCAACTCATCTTGTATTTCATACGTAACCACTTTGGACTCTCTTCATCTATTTCTCCTCTCATTATACTTACTTCCTTATTATTTCCTTTTCCCTTCTCTCCTATCCACCTATCTGTTGAGCTTTGTATTCGCTTCTCAATCCTCTCTCCTTTACTCATTCTGTCTTCCTCGCTCCATCCATATCTGTATCATCTTTTCCCCATCTCGATATCCACTCTTTTTCTGCCATTACTCCACCATCTCCTCTCTTCACCTTTCTCCACAATCCCTACTCTCTCTCCTTCCCTTCTCTCTTTTCCTCTCCTCTAACTCTCTACTCCCATCCTCGTCTCCTGTTTCTCTTTCTCTCTCCAATCTCTCTCTCTCTCTCTCACTCTCTTTCTCCCTCTCTCTCACTTTCTCCCTCTCTCTCTAACTCTCTCTCTCTCTCTTACTCTCTCTTTTCTCTCCTCTCTCTCTCTCTCTCTCTCTCTCTCTCTCTCTCTCTCTCTCTCTCTCTCTCTCTCTCTCTATCAGTCTCCATGGCATCCTCTTCATTTTGCCCATTTGAGAAACAAGTTACAGGGCGTTACATGGGCAAAATATATTCTTTCCTGGAGTCGAATATCTGAATTAAATAATCAATTTGTTGGGGGTGTGTATCCAAGACATTTCCCATATTTATAGTCACACACTTTAAGTCCCTTCTTGTTATATCAAAAGACAACTTCTAAGGCCGATTAATAATTAATGTGACCAGAACTGCAAACAAAATTATGAATCATGGCAGATAACACTATACTGTGAATGAAAATGGCAATACGAGCAACATTTAAACGTGCACATAATCATGTATAATACGAAAACAATTAATGAATGATTGTATTATGGTAAGAATTGAGAGCAAGATAATTTATCGATCTTACCATGCTTACGATTCCATTATATTCAAACAATACACAATCGTTCTTAAAATGGGTGATCCGACATTAATTTGTACCAGCGACCTTTACTCTGGCGACATTTCGCTCTGTCTTTTATTTTGTCAGATATATCAGAGAGTTAGGGTTACGATTAGGTTTAAGATTAGGGGTAGGGTAAGGGTTAGGTTCGGGCACCAGTACTGGGTTCAGGGTTAAAGTTGATTGAGATTGACCTAGGAGCTTTGTCGCCTGAGCATGCGCAGTGCAGCCTATTCAGGAAAACATGAAATGTCGTCTTGCTCACCGTAATAGCACGCTCAGGAATAATAACATAAATATAGCAAAATAAAATTAAAAAAATAACACAATCATATTCATTTAGTAAAGATATACATACAAAAAAATAATTGATTTAGTCGGAAACAACGGGTTACAAAAGTATAAATCACCATTCATTCGTTTGAGTATAAAAAAGCACATCTTTTCTTTACAAAGTATTTGTTTGACTATTTACAGCTGTATACATCAGTGCAAAGTGCATCGACAAAAACAATGCGCTTACACTGTAACTCTGTGACACAAGATCACCACAGTTCTTTTTTTAATGGTTTTACAGTTATTGAATTGATAATGCATCAACTGTGACGTCATTACAACATGCATACGGGCGATAGCGTGTAATGTGTCTAGTACGACAGATGTCATTAATCCTTTTATTCCATCCACGCAAAAAATGTCTTTATAATTATGATAGCTTGACCAATATCAGTTATACCAACAGAGCCATTATTCAATCGTCATAAAAGTTTTTTTCTTCTTCATTTCTGGGTGCAATATAGGTCTACAAGTCAAATTTCGTACCGGAGACATTGTACGAAATCGCCCATGCATGACACAATTTGAATATGGATTTGCACATTGTCATGTCGTAATTGAAACAGTTATAGAAATACGACAGTTGTTACTGATTATAAGTTTAATTAATTAGGTTCATTTTCTGTGATCTTCCTCTCCCTCTCTCTCTCTTTCTCTCTTTCTCTAGTCTCTCACACACACAAACGCCCTCTCTGTATTTTCATTCTCTCTACCCCCCCTCCCCACCCCCATCCTATTTATGTAACCTGTCTCTTTGCCAAATTATGCCGCTCTCTCTTGCTCAGTTTTGTTTACAACTCTCTCTCTCTTTTAATTTGTCCTTACTTTTTCATAAATTCAAGTATCCCTTTCTATGAATCTCTTTCTAACCCTTTTTGTATCCCCTCTATCTGACTCTTTCTCTCTGTCTCTCTTTCTCTCTGTTCCTCTCTGTCTCTCTCTCTCTGACTCTTTCTCTCTCTGTCTCTCTCTTTCTCTATGTTCCTCTCTGTCTCTGTCTCTGTCTCTCTCTCTCTGACTCTTTCTCTCCGTCTCTTTCTGTCTTTGTCTCTCTCTGCCTCTCTCTCTCTGACTCTTTCTCTCTCTTTCTCTCTGTTCCTCTCTGTCTCTCTCTCTGTCTATGTCTCTGTCTCTGTCTCGGACTCTTTCTCGCCGTCTCTCTGTTTCTCTCTGACTCTATCTCTCTCTGCTCCTCTCTGTCTCTCTCTGTCTGCCTCTCTCTCTGTGTCTCTGCCTCTCTCTAACTCTTTCTCTCTGTCTCTGTCTGTCTTTGTCTCTCTCTGCCTCTCTATCTCTCACTCATCTTTCCATCTTGTATCCATATCACTCAAGAAAATCTCCTAGTTATGAAAATTAGGCGGTAAATAATTATGACTGTGTGTAGAAAAAAAGGTTTTAAAAAAAATCTTTCAATGTCCATTGCACACGAGGCGTTATTCGCCTGACGCATGACTGCGTCAGAAAACGGCATCGTCTGATAATAGCATAACAGATGGAAATAAAAGCAACAAAGCAAAAGTTGCGTTATACTGGCGTATATGCTAATTTCCCTTGGTTCTACTGTACAGCGTAGGTCATAACGCAAACGAATCGGCGCATCGTGTACAACTGCATAAGAACAGCATTCTATTTTTCAGAATGTTCTAGAATGCGTTTACTGCGTCAAGGCGGCTACCCAACCGTCCTTACAATAATCCAAGCAAAATAAATGCTTCACGCTGACCTTGCAAGTTGCAACATAGTTTTTACTCTAATATGATCTGTTATTATTTACAGCAAGCGTTCTTCAAGTGCACTTTTAGTTTGTATACAACTTCACTTTCTGCCTTCTTCTTCACCGAATTCTAACTCAATACAACCGTCTCCCCAACTGTGAAGAAACTAATGGCTTTCAAGTGTAATTCAACAGTCTCACTTACTCCATAAAACTAACGAAACCATCTTATCACCGGCGACATACAAATAACATCTTCACATCTTTCAGATCTTCAGTCCATTTCACATCTTTGCTTTTATAATTGCTTTTGGCTCCGCATAATAGACGGAATCTCACAAAATCCGTTGCTCAGGTGTCGAGAAAATCGTCCCTCGAAGCTTTTTAAAAACTGACGTCGAAAATTGTTTTCAAGTTAGCCTTGGCGACCACCAGTAATGAGAAACTCCTGATTGATACGTATTCCAGGCTAGCGAATGACATCCATAGCGTCCAACATATTTGTCGTTATATTTCTCAAGAAAATAAGTCTCATAACCAATGTCATTTTGTCGTTACGTTATATTTTCTCGGAATAAAACTGGGTACATAATTGCAATGTATGTTGAAGGTTTGTGTATATTAATTGGCGCGGTGAAGCGAGTTCCTGTTAATAGTTTGACTGCTCGCGAAAACATTGAAGCTATTCATTTTGTGTGAAATGAAATCAGTGTTGATCACATAATCTCCGATAAAGTCATATAAACTATATGAATCAGGGTACAAGTTTAATTTTCCACAATCACCAGAATACACCAGTGATGTATTTTACAAGCTCATAATATAAAAAAAAAACACGGGACGCTGGCGGTGAATATTTAATTGAGAAGAGTGAGACGAATTTGAGTGATGCGCAGATTTAGAAAGAGACAAGTAACGACGCTATCTTTACAAATGTTGAACATACAAGTGCGTCGTTAAAAAAACATTTTGGCGCCGAGGCGGATGTTCCTTTTGCCTTTTTCGAAATCAAAGGATTCCTCGATTTCCCTCGCGTTTACAAAACCAGACAGACGAATCGTCCGTGATCAATCTCGCACAACATTGATTCGCATCTCGATTAATTCTTGGTCGAATACCCATCACGGAATGGCTGAAGCTTGATTATAAGTAGACACGTTCAATCTGATCTCACTTTCTCTTTACACACAGAACACAATTTGTTTTATCATTCTCTATCGAATATGCCAAGTCGTCACACCCTGCTCTCTTCCAAACTCACTTGAAATGCCTAATATCTAAGTTTTCTACTCATGGTAGTAGTTTTTGGTCCAATCCAACCTTGTCTCGGCACAATCACCTGTTGCAGACTATACGCGAAATAGATTTTTCAAAATGTGAGTCTCGCTCGCTCAAGTTGTGGCATAGCCGAAGGGGTTCAGAGGCAACCGGAAGGGCCCTAGTCCCTTATCAGTCTGGCTATGCCTTCAGTAAATGGCGTCACTACTGAATGCAGCACATGGCTTTCCTTAGCTTTCTGTGGATGCTGCTCCTCTCGCTATCCTCATCGTCGACCTCATCCATACTGCTTCCTCTCAGGGTTTTGAGCCGAAGCTGCAGAAGATCACTGCGGACGCTTGGTCTCCTGGCGTTGGGGGTCACCATGCCGCACGCCTCGCTCAACCGCCTCCTCAAGGCCAGCTTACCGATATGCGTAGGCCTTAAGGACGTCGGTCCGTGACTCGCACTCACTTTCCTATGCAGCGACGGGCTCATCTCACTGGGTAGACGCGCATTCTCGAACAAACACCTGAAGAGGACGTCCACGTTGTAGAACTTCTTTGCGGACGTCTCCAGGAAGTTGCACCTTCTCGTCTGGTCGAAGGCGGCTTTGGCTTCATCCATAGGAACCTGTCGGTTGTTGTCCTTGTCGCACTTGTTCCCTGCGATGACCATGGGAGGGCACTTCGTGCCGTTTGCCGTGGTCTTGGTCGCTTGGATCTGTTCCCGAAGGCGAATTGCTTCTTGAAAGCTGTTCCTGTCGTCTATGCTGTAGACAATGATGAAAACATCACCTGAAAAGACACAATCAAAATAAGAAATTTAATATTAGCATATAAACCAATATAACAAAAATAAAATAAAAGAGAATTCTATATTAAAAGATTCTGCTACTTGTGGAACTGACATTTATTTGATGCTGTACCATGTGTACAATTTTCAGTAAATCACATCTCGTTTTAGCCAAGAAAGTATGTTTAAACCACACCGAAAAAAAATCCTATCACTAAAGGAAGTCCCGAATAGTTACAAATTTCGACCATGATGACATCTCTCGAATTCGGGACACTGGCTTATCAGGTTTAGTTTTAATTGATATTTTCAAAAAGCTGCAATTTGTGATTTAGTATCTTGATATTTTACACTAATATGTAGTTAACATTGGCAAACCAAATTTGTTGGTTCTGTTTGGCTTATTGTGACGTGAAAAATATTCAATATTTCAAAACAATATTTCAATTTCATTCAATCTACCTATGATATTTTATATAACAATGGTTTCATATCTTTATAAGATATGAGAAAGTGGAAGAGACATTACTTTACTTTTTTTTTTATTAGACAGAAAATAAAGACGGTTATAAATATTGGTTAAAAAAGTATTGGTAAATAAATGAAGTGTAATTGCGGTGGCCTTTCACCTTTCAGTGGTATTAGTGTATGCCATACAAAAATAAGGGGGATTAGCCTCTTAAGTCTTCTTCGATCTTCATTAACACAAGAGTGATTAATCTTTTCTACATTTGTCAAATTAGAGTCTTTCAAAACACCCCGTTGATTTGCATGCGTGCAAATGATCCGTTTACGTTAATCAACTGTGTTTAAAATACAAATTATAAGCGGTAACTGGTCATACACGTAGTTTGTGGAGCGTGTCTGTACCATAGCGATTGATGTTCAATACCAAAATTTTCGAAGTTTTTACTCTGATTAAAGTCGCGCTGTATAACATATGTATCAACACTTTTCTGTCGTGCACTTGTAGAGTGTGTGCAAATATCTTCTCGGACATTTTCTCGTTTTCTGACTTAGCTCGAAGTGCAGAGGATTATGAAGAATTGAGGCAGTCCATCCAGGGGCTATTCTATCTCGGCAGATCATGACTTTTGTCGACCCATTCCAATTAGCAGCGTGACGCCAGGAAGATTTTTTTAAAACAAGGCTCCGAGCCCATGACCATCAGCGGCGTAGCGTGCAATGGGTGTAGACGTTCAGGGGGCAGTGGCATCACGTATACTTTTAGTTTCGCAATTCGATGTCGAGAGGGGAGGGCACGTGCCCCATACGCCCTATTTCTATGCCACTGACCCCAAGCTTACCTCCAAATGAATTGTTAAGTATAAAATACACAGCTACGTGTGTGTCTCCGCCTAAAATGATTTATAGTATATAATTATGTTTTATGCATTTTTATTGTATTACATCCATTAAGGATGGAAACAGTTGCATATGGAGTTGGAATAATTGTTTTCGTACCTCTTTTCATGAAACGATTGTAATAAGGCTCAATCGTGATGGATAAAGTTTATATCTTCTCACAACCTGTTTAGGATGACCAGTTTTTGATAAAAGACGCAAATTATTTGCTCTGATTAACTTCGTTTATTTTTCTTAAAAAACATTTATAAACTGAGTGATTTTTTTTCTTGTAATAGACGTAGGGGACTGCAAAGCTTATACGGAATATTTGACATTTTCTCGACGTATCTCGACGTATGCTTCGTATCTAATTACCCTAGAAATATTTGGGGTGAGGAAACTTCCTTTCTCATGTTTAAAGGCAAAGCTATTGGTTCTACCGTGAACGTAACATAGTAAAAATCTTGCAAAGATAATCTAAATTGCTAATAGAAAGCCAATCGCACTCCACTGTAATGCATTTTGCTTTGAAGGAGATAGCAATCAGAGTGACTTGAGAGAAAGTGCACACAGATTAGCCGACTTTGTATAAATTGAGTTGAACACTTCAATCTTTATACAGTAGATTCACGATAAAAAGCAAACGACGGGGTAAAAGAAATTCAAAACGAGCTGCATTTTAGTTTTTTGAAGATGCTTATCTTCTATCAGCTTTTATCGGTGATGGTCTACGTGTGCTTGATAAAACACCGCAAGACTATGGATAGAATATGCAATCAACGATTACAATTCAGATTTTGTTTCCCCTTTCTTTTTTTGTCAGACAAAATCAAGAGTTGGTGTGATAGGTCGATTTTATACTGAAACACTACACTTTTGAGTCCATTAAATCTCGTATTGGCATTGGGACTGCTTGGATTGTGCATCTGTTGATCACATAAACTAATAACAAATACATTTATCTACAATAGCATCTGCTTGGTATTTCCTAAGATTAAATAGAAATTGGAAAACATCGATATTTTCAAGACATTCTTTAAGTTAATAAATAGATGAGATAATAATAATAATAATACTCAGTTTTTATAAAGCGCTTATTAGAATCACTAAGCGCTTCCAAACTTGGAGATTATTACCCCGGCTTTAGCTGTGCTGCCATTGCGACGCTCTAGCATTTCAAAGAATTAATTCATACCAGGTACCCATTTACATCACCTGGGTTGAGTGTGGCAAATGTAGATCAATGTCTTGCCGAAGGATATTACTGCCGCGGCGGGTCTCGATCCGCGGACCTTGTGATCGACAGTCCGGCGACTTAAACACTCGACCACGACACCTCTACATGAGCTTTCATGATGGCTTTTAGTCGTCATGATACTAACATGAGCTGAATAAAAAAAGCTCAAATTTCTGTTCAGTATAAAGAATACGTAGGGATATCTATACAAAAAACAATAATCTTGTGTTTTTCTTGATGTCATGACAATCAATTTGACATTCTCTCAGAAGTAAACAAGCTCCCAATTTTCCAAGGAATAACTTTCGTTTTCGAGATCTCTCAATAAAATTCTGATCATATACCAAGGAAAAAATAATTAAATTAACATGTATCGCGCCCTCAGTTACCTGTCTACCCCTCTCTCTTTCCCTCCCTCTTCACCTCTCTCTCTCACTCTCTTTTTCCTAATTATTAGTTCACCAATAACGCTCACATGCACACTGAATGTTAACATTTACTCACTGCGAGTGATTTCGAGGTGAACATTAAAGCCCCACTGCACTACTTATAGCTACTTGCGCCCTCTATATAGCAAACAATGCCTAATCGGTGACCATTGGTCCCCCATGATCCTCTTTTTCTTATGTTAAGTGAGAGCTGATTTGATGAGATAACCACCTGTCAGTGACCTTGCAGGGTGGTCTAATCCCTCCCGTAAACTAATACAGATGGGCTTTAAGAGGTGTTGGGTAATATGGCGCTGATGCACTCTAAAGGCTTCCAGAACAGAAAAAGTAGAAAAACAAAACACCTCCGCATGATCTCAGGTCTTAAGTTTTTTTTATGAGGCACTCTTCTTAGACGCTACAAAGGACGTCAGAAATGTCACCAGACTTTAAACAAATAAAACGAGAGAAACTTCGCGCCAACAATGATGTAATTTTTCATCATACATTAGAAACAGAAAGAATAATGCGAGTGAATTTCCATTGCTCTCATCCGATTCCTTACGTTTGATTAAATCGAACTGAAGCCTGTTATTTCGCCTGGGTAAAAGATAACACTTCTATCTTTAAATCCATTCTTCAGTTGAAAAATAAAGCTGAGGGATAGTTTATTAAACAGATACTAAAGTAAAAGTTTAAAATAAATCTACCAATCTTTTTACCAGGCCTGTCGGTTTTGTAAAAACTATATACAGGTGTTGGCTTTAATATACAGGTGACATGTATACACATGTCCCTAACTAAATCCGCTAAATACTTGTATCTTTTCTGTTTCTATAAATTCGTTTTTCTTCAACCCACTCCCCTCTCCCCTTCCCATCCTCTCCCTTCTCTCTTTTCCTTTTCCCTTTCCCACTCTTTCAATCTCGTTCTCTTTATTGAAGCTTGTTTGTAACCCTTTCTCCCTCTCTCTTTTGCTGTATATTCTCTTTATCTCTCTCTCTCTCTCTTCTCTATTCTCTCTCTCTCTCTCTCTTTCTCTTTTACCTTCTCTGCACTCTCTTTCTCTCTCTCTCTCTCTCTCTCCCTCTTTTTCTTCTCTATTCTCTCTCTTTCTCTCTCTCCCTCTCTCTCTCTTTCTCTCTTTTACTTTCTCTTCTCTCCCCCCCCCCCTCTCTCTCTCTCTCTTACTTACTGTCGCTGCATGGATACAGGCAGTGATGGAAGAGACTTTTATTAACCGTGAGTGAGTATTCTCGAGCCCAACCCAAGTGGCTTCACGCCGCGGCCCCCACTCCAAAAACCTCGAGAGCAGCAGCACTAAAAATAGGCCACACTCCACTATAGAGCAAGCCGGGAAATAGACGTTACTCGCTGTAGCCACTTATCTCGAACAATTTGTCAAGATTTCTCGCCCGTCCCGCCATGCCATCCTAACATGTTTCACTTTTTGTTTCTCCTGTTGCCTATATTTTAATCGAATTTGTAAATATAGCGCACATGAACAGATGCCCTTACTATTTGCCGTCATTATCTACGAGTGCTGAGTTAACGCGATAAATTTGTCATTTTCATGTTCTGCAGACTATTGAAATTAGATGACACATTTTCACGCCTGCACTTAAGATTCGTAATTTGTCACACATGTTATTTCCTTAACTCTCCTTATTTTGAGATGAAAATCCATTTATAAGCAGGAAATAATGTGAGGTCTTCAGTGACTAAGCGTTCTGTTTAGATCTATGGTGAGGTTATACTGTAATTTGTCATGTGTCACTCTTGAAATGTCAAAAGCAAGTTGAATCACACCAATTAATTATCCATCGTAGCATCGAGAAAACTCAACGCGAACGTTTAGAAATGTGTAAGCTAAGAAAATGATGAATTAGAAGATAGTAAACATTTTCATTGAGTACCCAAAATGCCCCCAATCCCCAAAGAAGAAAATAGGAAAGGAAAGGGAGGCTTTACGAGAATTTGTTTGGCAAAATTTGAGTCGCATTATTCATTTACCTGTTTGTCGTGTTTAAACCTATTTTTAATTTAGATTTCAAGTAATGAACCTCCAAAAGCGGATCGGGGGGAAGGTGGGTGGGGTCGATACGTGCCCCTGCAAAATACAATCTGGCATACCTTATTGACACATTGCATAAGAAAGGACAAAATAATGTACTCCTAGCCAACTTAAGCCCTTCGGAAGGTACCTATGCCTTGTCATAGATTTTCGGATTCGTTCCTTCTTTCCCGACTAGAGAATCGAGGATCCGCCATTTCACCACACTTTCTCTTAAATTCAATCGATAACCGGTAAAAAGCTGAGGGACTTAGACAGATGTATCGAGATTGAAAACAATCAATATTCACCCCCGATTTTTTATGACGATTACCATAAATCAATAGGATTATTCGTGAGCCCACTTTCCGCCCCATTTTTGTCTAGTTAATCTGATAGCATAATTGTTTCGTAAGAGTTGTTCTTTTTCGCGTTTTGGAAGAGGAATTTTAGAAATGATTTTGGTGAGAAATTTCCCAAGGGCTCGGTATGCATGGCAAAGCTTGTTGTTGCTGGATTTTATGGCAAGGCGATGATTTGAATTACAGTTAAACGATATCTATTATTGATTAAATCGATTAGTTTATCGAACCATGGAAACGTGTAATTAAGGACTGCATGGATTTTTGTTCTCGTAATTCTATTACTATGAAAGAGGTTATTGTAACTCGTATGGGATATACTTTTCATTAATTGTGCGTCATAGGTCAGAAAAGGTTCTCTGCCCCCTGTAGTTTAAGCAGGGTTTTAGTGATAACAAAGTTGTTGCAATAGGCCTTTTTTGTTTTGTTTTACAAACCTTCCTTTCTAAGTGATTTATAATGCAAATGAAACAGAACATATAATTTCTGTTATACCGTATACATGCTGACTACTACTGGGAGGAGTCGGTTGTTGTCGCAGTAGCATTAACATGAGACGCTGCTGAAGTAGCAATTGCAGAAAAGGAAAATGCACTTGTGATTGCATTAGGGAATCTTTGTAAGGAAAAGGATAGCCAATTTGAAAAGAGAAGAAGAAACATTTTGGTATAGTACTCGCAGTGTTCGTTTGATTTTGCATGCAATTCATGATTGACCTATTTTCGATCTTGCCCTTTTCTTAATGGCGTATCGAGGGCTAAGCTGTCACGTGCTCTGTCAGGTGGTACTTTGCTTTAGGAAGACATTATTATTCAACAAAATCACCAGGAATCCAATAAAACGCTCTCATTTCATTGCCTCCCGTGGCCCTTTGGGAAGCCCTCAATGGGGACACATCGAGTTTTAAATGGTGAGGGTAGAGTGATGGAGGGGAGGCAGGTAGCACCCCGTCAGTTGAAAGGGGGTCAGGTTAAAAGCCCGTGACACGTGATTTGGGGTGACACTTGACTATCAAGGGCATGAGGTACGGTGGGGGCGACACTCGGGGCATGGCGTAGCCCCATTGAGGGGCTGAATGATTAATCTCGAGCTGATTTAGGTCAGGTCCTTAAGCATGCCGGTATATATTTACAAAAAAGCAACAGTATATATTCATTGAAGACGAACTGTTAAGACAACTTTGTAGCTTGATCAGAACAGACAGAGATAAGAAATATAATATAGACCACAGCGACGCCACTGGTCCATAGAAAGTTTGAGTGCTAATAATAATGATATTCAGTTCTTGTATATAGCGCATAACGTCTCTATGCGCTTCTAAAGAGCTTTGGAAATTATTACCCTTAGGCTAGCTTAACCTCCGGCAGCCGTAATCAGCGCACAGTACATTTCTAGGAATAATCCTACCAGGTACCCATTTACCTCACCTGGGTCGAGTGTGTTAAATTTAGTTCAAAATCTTGTTAGATAGGCATTCTGGCACTTGTTTCGCGTATCATAGGTTACGGGGAAAATATTTGTACGGAACTTTATCATGTTAAGAGACATTTTTTTGGTGATATACATTTTGTTTAAATCATATACATATACATTTTTTTTAAACAAAGAATTCTCATTATCTGTGCCCGTATTCAATATACTTCTAAGGCATTCGGAAGTTTAGAGAATACATGCCCTGATGAACAATCTTAGCGCAGAACCTTGCCACAAAGTTAAGGGACATCGAGAGGTACTTTAAGCGAATAGAAACCCCCATCTAATCCTAAGCTCAGCAAACAGGTGAGGCAAACAGGTGAGTATACCTGGGGAGTGTTTCACAAAGATCCCAAGTTGAACTTATCTCTAAGTTGGACTTTAACAATTATGGCAAGCCATTAGCATCTATGAAAATAATTTGTAAAAGTTTTATTAAAAGGCATAAAATGTTGATTCAAATCATTCATATTTTCTATTATCAAGGAGATTTCATGTTCTTGATTTTCAATTTATAAAAGTCTAAAATACTTGAATTTTCGCTTTTGAATATATTTTATTTTAAGGCTACAAATGGCTCTCCATAATTTTTAAGTCCAACTTAGAGTTAAGTTTGACTTTGGATCTTTGTGAAACACCCCCCAGGTAGGATTATTCCTTGAAACGCACTGTGCGCTGATACCGGAGCTAAAGCTAATAGGGCAATCATTTCCAAAGGTCTTTGCAAGAGCATATTATAGGGACGTAAACAAGAACTGAATATTATTATTAATGTTCTATTTGTCAGTCAAAGGGAAAAGTAATCTTGATCACTATGGTCATTAGGTTTCTCCTCCTCGTAGAACTAATTAAGATATTTAATTAAACATCCCAAGGTTAAACAGCAAACTTGTGTTTCTCAGTAACATTAATAATTAATGCAGTTGTTTCACGCAAGCTTTCCTTTCCAAAAAAAACGCATGCAAATTTAAACGCTTATCGCTTTTCAGGTTTCAGTTGCTCCTTGAAAAGTATTGCGTGGAAGGTGCTGATATATCGTTTATTGAAAGCAAGAAGGGTGCTAAATCATTATAATTTCGCAAACGATTGCCTAGAGTCAATGTCATGCTGGCTTTTAGCAGATGTTCTGTTCTTTGATGTCATTTAAAGCAACCCTTCTGGGTAGGGAACTCGCGGGACTAGGTTCGGTGTGGCGGCGCCGGCCGAGAACTCTTAGCGCCTCGTCTGAAACTGTGGGCATGGTAAGCGGATTAGGGTGGTCCGGTGAAATCACATTGGATCTTTGGACAATTACGAGGTGTTGCGCAGACATTGGCTTTTTAGATAGTGTAAAAAGAATGATAAATGTGTGATATGCAGGCGCGTACGCAGGGGAAGGGGGTGTTTGGGGGGTTAAACCCCCCCCCTTTGGTATTTTTATGTGTGTAAAACCCCCCTAAAAAAATCTAAACCCCCCCCCCCTTTTTTTTTTTTTTAATTATTAAAAAAAAAAAAAAAAAAAAAAAAAATTACCCCCATGGCTGACCTCAGAAAGGTGACCTTACCCCCCCCCCCCCCCAACGAAGTAAAATTTCAAATATTCAAATCGTCGAGACCAAAAAAAAAAAAAAAGTGTCCTCTTACCCCCCCCCCCCCCCCCCCCCCCCCCCCCCGCTTATTCAGCGGACGGTTGAGTCGTTGCGATTTTTTTGGGACCAAAAAAAAAAAAAAGTGTCCGCTTACCCCCCCCCCCCCCCCCCCAACTGAGCGACTTTTCGGCTGGCTGAGTCGTTGCGATTTTTTTTTGGACTCCCTAAAAAAAAAAAGTGTCCGCTTACCCCCCCCCCCCCCCCCCCCACTGAGCGACTTTTTGGCCGGCGCGATTTTCATATTTTCCTGAGTCGTTTAAAACCCCCCCCCCCCTTGAAAAAATCCTGCGTACGCCACTGGTGATATGTGTATCCTTTGAAACGTTAGATGATGGGTTGATGTGATTTCCCTCAACTCTAAAAGGGTATGACTTATTTGATTGTATTCAGTCAACTTAAATTCACTCCCTAGTACATTTTCTTTCATTTTTTGCGTGTGTGTGAATGTGTGTGACACAACGATTGTATCATGTCATTGTTGTGTGGATAAACAATAAATTGCAGACAACTTTAATATTGATCTGGCTACTTCCACTTCAGCTGTTCCGTAAAGTGCAAGAGATTTTTAAAAGAGAGTTCTATGAATGACGTATAGAGATTTTGAACACCAAACTTCAACACGTACATGCAGCTAGTTGCTGAAGGTTTAAAAGTACAGGTCCCGTGAACTACCTGAGTCTTGGCCTTTCCTCTAAATGAGTTCATCTCAGAACTTTCTCAAAATGTTCAATGATGTAGGAACGAAAGATGGAAAACTTCAATATTGCTCCGGATATGGCTACAGAGAGTAAGGGTAAGAACAATAGAGAAGACTGGTATGTATCGGAAGAAAGTACAAACGCTAGGAGACAAACTCGGGAGGAGCAAGAACAATGTGTAATACAAATCAAGCACAACTCGAGAGCAAGCTGATAGGGAGGAAGGAACGAGCGAAAAATGCAAATCGACATGATTTATCTCTGTAATTTCCCTCCGATCGCTGGACATCATGTCACAATGATCGATTGGATATCGGTACTGCGCAGACACGCGTCCACCATTTTACAATCGTCTGATTCGGACGCCATTTAAATAGTCACGTGCCACGTCCATCACAGCGGCGATGCTTTGCGACAAGATGTGCAGGACGATGACTCTATCTTTTAAAAAGAAATCCGAGTAGAGAAAAAACCTTTACTGAACGAGTGTCCTAATCAAATTGAACTTTGATTTAGTTCGACGAATTGGGTATCTCATGAAACAATGTTGCAGTAAATCTTGGATGTTTCGAAGAATTGTCGTCATGATTTAAGTGAATCGAATTCCCCATTTATACAATATTTAAAAAAAAAAAACCCTGGAAAGTATTCACGAATGCAAGATATGTGAGGGAAGTACACTTTTTTAAACCTAAAGTATGTTATTAAGATTTGATAATTCCCCGGAGAGTAACAATTTTTTTTTTACTGCTCACTGGCGTAAACTCGCAAAATTATATTCAAAGGTATATTGACCGCAAATGGATCATGCGGAGGAGAGCAAGTAAGATTACAAACTACGTCAGGGAAATTACATATTTGAATGATTATACTGTGGTGGACTACCAATTTTTCTTTTTTCAAAGAAAAGTTGTATTTTCCATTCGATGGAGAATGCTAATTTAGCAACCGTTCCAGCCGTCGAGCGATGATTTTAGAAGCGAGTTGCACTGTGTAGTTTGAAGGGTAGGGTGGGTGGGTGAATTAATGGAGTCTAATCGGAACGTCAGTCCGTCTAGTCTTAAAAAGATGGGGGCGTTCAACTCCCAGCCCCCTCCCCCTTATTCCACAGACTCTGTATCATTATTCAACGTGTTGACATTTTCTCCTTGCGGTCCGCGTTTTTTATCGATCGGCGTCGGCTCGGGGGCCTTTGCGTGAAGACAGCCGCAGGTATGGACTTTATCACGCATAGTCAATTAAGATGAGAAGAAATGGCAGGATAGAGAGGTTCCGAAGTAAGCTCAAAGTGTAGAGAAAAATAAATTGTGGCGGGCGAGCAAAACCACAACGTTTCTGACCTGCAGACACCTTACTTCGATTCGGCTTGTATCAGAATAATTTAAGCAGTGTTTTATCGCATTTCCTTTCGTGCCATATTTTAACGGAACAGGACAAATGCATCCCATTGTATATGATAACAGCAGGGCCTATTTCACTGTGCATAACATTTAGCAATTTCGAATGCGTTGTAATAGATTTTGAGATTAAATTGCTTTACTGAATATGATCATGTCACACTCTCTCATATACATCAGACGCTGAACTATTTTTAAAAGGAATAAGCCTATATTGTTTCTATTTTCAACGTATAATATAAAGCGAATCACAATAATAATAAACTAAGGTGTACCACGGGTAGACACATCAGGTAGCCTACCCATTTAATAAACCTAGGTTAAAATAAACGCGGGCCAAACACCTTGTCTAAGAATGTCAGCACCTAAGAAAGATCACACCGGGAACTCACTTATGAGCACATCTTATCTTAAGCTTAAAGAGAGGGTTGAGTTCTGGGGAGAGGTGAACAATAATTTGGGAGCGTTATCATTGTTACTATGCAAGTATGGAAGAACATCATAGTTAAAATGTCCCCTAACAAGCATGTCTCATCAAATGCCTTCATATTCTAAATATGACAAGCAGCTTAAAAATAAGGCCCGATTTTTATGCCACATGTTTGTGTAGTACCATAATATTTTCGTGTACAGTGCTAGTTACTTTACCAAGATGGGGCCAAATTTCTTATCATTTTGATGACTCCAGAATTTCGTAGTACACAATAATACTTATATGCTACATGATCAACTTTTTATGATTCATTCCACACCGTTTCTTTCACGATGCAATCGCCTGACCAGAACTCGACTTTACTTTTAAAATGGCCCATTGCATTGCGGATGGATATCAGAGTCGAGAGAGATCGCTCGTGAGGAGAAGGACGATTAAACATAACAGGCAGGTTTCAAGCATTCACAGGACAATGTAAAGTCTGAAGCAGAGAGGTCAATGTAGAACAGTAAAGGAACTGGAGGCACGCGAAAAGACAAATAGATCTACATCAGAAGTTAAACAGTCAAGCTGAGAAAACGGAAGGCTGACGAAGCAGAAAAAGGAGCAAACGATAAGGCTAAAGAATAAAAAAGAAGACAATTATACATCAATACTATAGACTATAGTAGAAAAGGAATAATCCAGCGTTTCATTATAAAACAATGAATCAATCATTTTCCCAGGCTCCTCTATCTCCGAGCAATTAGGATGAAGGAAGAGAAATCAACGGCTACCAGAAGAGGAAGAATGGAGACAGACATACAATAAGACACGGACGGAGAGGAAAGGTAAAAAGTCAAAAAACGTCACTGATTTTTCTCGCTCGGTTCTTAAAGACGCGTTTTGGAGCCGGAGGCACTGGTGCGTGTTTACTGTATAATCAGCAATCTTGTTAAGCGGCATCGATAGTCACTCCCGCGGGGCAATCACGATCCAATCGCACGTATAATCCCTCCGAGGGATTTAGACACTGAAGCATAGCACACATTGGCGTAGCCCCCCTAGAGGTTGAAGGGTAAAGTGCCCCTCCCCGTCCCCAATCGTGAATTACCCCCTGGATTCCAGCAGCGCCCCTCTTCTATGCAACGAAGCAGGAAGACATGATGAAATTCCAACATCGTCAACCGATTATGATTTCAATTGCATAACGCAGCAGAGACCTGACGTTTCATTCATTCAAACTGGAACCCCCGGCATATCAAATTAACCGGTTATGCCCATTATGCAAGGAATCAAAGATGCATAAATTCGCTTTGCACGCTCAGGTAAGATACCATCGCCTCTAACCATCGAACACGTGACAAAGTCATGACCACGACACCCTAAGACACCAAGGCACATGCATAGTGCATGACAACTCACAACTCAAACAATTGCCGATTCCTTGCCTATTTTATACTTTAAAACTTAGCTGACTATCTAACGCCATGAACTATAAGAAACCAAAACGAAACCAATGGATAAATCATTCTGGTTGTTAACTCCCAAGGGTTTCAAACGGATACTATGATACATCATCTGCATTATGTATGTGACACGAGGATTTAAAAAAATAAGGTTTTGAAATGTTCGGCGAGGCGATTGGCAAAGTCTTTTGTTGAACTCTGGAGGATTTTTGTTTAAATAAAGAAGTAATGGAAATTTGTTACAGTCATTGCATTTAGGTTGGACTCAAAATGTTCTTAATGCATTCGACTGACTACAACTTAGCCTATCCGATAGGCGTCGGGCTAAATGGCAAGTGTACTAATCGCGTGACGCCCGCGTCGATATCACTCTCCATATAAACGCGATTAGTATACTTGTAAAGCCCGACGCATATCGGATAGGCTAACTACAACTATGCCTGGTCGTTTCTTTTAAATGAGTTCTGAACTGTAAAGGCGTAATTGTAGAATGGTGATCATAAAGCCAATAATGCGGCGTCTAATAAAAAAAGCTATCTCCGATGAATTTATTGGACAAGTCGAAAAAAACACCTGAAAATGTGAAAACCCTTTTTCTGCTTGTAAAAGACTTTTGGGAAAAATAAAGGGCAAAAGCAATTATGATTTTCTTTCTGATCAAACAGAAAAGTTTTTCAAATAATTGTTATTACTTGTGCCCCCACCCACAAAAAATATTAAGATCCATTGCTGGAGGAGTAGAAGCAAAATTAAAAATAAAACACTGCAAACAAAAAAGTCAGCTATTCGGGTAAGAAAACAAGTAAATAATAAACAAACATAAATATTTAAAAAATCGGAGAAAGAAAACAAATTCAAGCAAAAAGGTAAAATTGAAGAAAAAAACTAGGAAGGACTGCTCGAAGTAGAGCCTAAAGGCTATCGATTGTAGACTTATCATATTATCTTATTACAAAAATCAAGGTATGTACGGATGTTCGCTGCTTCCAGCTTTGTTATATCATAATGTTGATATTCAGACTTGGAAATCACCCCAGCAAAAAAAAAAAACAAACTCTACCCTCGGGCAGACAAGGCGAAGGTGATACTCCCAAGCCGACTGAGAGGGAAAGAAAAACTCCCAGTATTTCAGATGTCCTTTTTTTCCCGCTTTGAAATTCCAGTTGCGAATAAATGTAGACTAACATTATTTTAGTTATACGGATATTGTAAATAAAGGTCCCCATATTGTTGATACATGTAGAGCTATAAACCTATAGTACAAAAAATACTGTTGTTCAAATATAAATGATCGACTAATAGAAAGAACTTAAGAGGATGATTTGCTTTAAATTATCCCCTTTTCAACTGCTGGCCCTAACAAAAAATCCTCAGGAAACCTAAAGACAAACCTCCGTTTATTTGAAAGCGACGGATAGTTGAAGAAATCATGGAAATGCTAGGATTCGGGCAATTTGTGATTTAACCCGATTCGTTTTCATTTCTACCGTGCTAAAAAAAACATATTTATTAAGCAACGTTTTTCTTCTTGAGATTTTAGTACAATACGAACAATCATCCTCTTCCGACTTATTTTCGTGCAGAAATTATTGCTCAATCATCTGTTCATAACGCAGCTTTTATTTATTGTTAACTAGCGCTATGGGGAATTTTTTTCCCATGTGTTAGATGTCCGGCAGTCATTATTTCGGTCAGCATTGATTTTTTCGTCCTCCATATACTGGTTAACATATAGTGTAGGCGGCTGTCTCAAAAGGCTATAGTCATGGATCGACTGACCTACTATGCATCCGGTCTGGCGGTCTGGCAGCCGCTTCAACGCTTAGAATCGATCGCTGCGATCGACTGAGCATGCTTGTTCATGCAACATTTATGTGCGAGGTGCGATGAAAAGGAGGACGATGTCCACTGCCAAGCCCCCCTGAGCGGCCGATTTGGGTTCACTTGCCGTGTTGGAAACTGGTTGTATCTTCATCATCAGGTCGAGCAGAGGGGATCGAAAACGTGAATGGAAGACGAATTTTTGCTCGATATTTGGCGCGCCTTTATAGCATGATCTACGGTAGATGTGGACTTATCGAACAGGCGTCATAGGGAAATTTTCAAAACAAGGGGTGCTTAAGGGTGGGGCGAGCTGTCTAAGGGCCTTTTAATTAAGCATGGGTTAAGTTAGTACGACAACAATGAAAATATTAAATTGAGTAATTGATCCCATGTTGAGGGACGCAAATCTCACTTCTAAAGAAACTTGAGAAACACCTGATATCCTAAACGAATCAATGATTCATTTTGTTGAGGAACTTGAATAAAGCCTTTCCTTAAAAACCTGAACGTTATGATATTTGTGGTAAAAAGAATAATTCATTGAAGTTTACACTTCACGCTCCATAGAGAGATGCATGTGGTTTAATGTTGCAGTCTCTTAGCAATACGGAGTTAAGAGCTTGTATGACAACAGTGCCCGGAGATACAATTACCAGTCTCTCTCATTTCTGCAATCATAATGCCAACTCGCCCCTAAGCGATTTTGACAGCTCGTTCCACTAGCAGTTAGGCAGTTATAACAACATCAAAGAAAAACACTTTTAATTGTGATCCGCAAGAAAGTGTGGAGGGGATAAAAGGAAAAGAGAGAAAGAAAAAAAAAAGAGTGATAGAATGGGGGAGAAATATTGAGAGAGAGAGAGAAAGAGAGAGAGAGAGAAATAAAATAGAAAAGAGAGAATTTGAGAGAAAGAGAGAGAGAGAGAGAGAGAGAGAAAGAGATATATATAAACAAAGGGGGAAAATAAAAGAGAGAGAGAGAAAGAGAGAGAGAGAGAGAGAGGAACGAGAAAGAGAGAAAGAAAGAAATAAAGAATAGGGATATAGGACAATATCCTTGGTACGTTCAGGATATATTAGGCTAACTCTATCCGTAAATAAATGATGTATGATGAACGATATACAACCTGAAGCTAGAAATGTATTTTCTCAGGAATTTAATCTAGCGCACTTTTTTAGAGGGCAATAAAATAGACCTGAGGAATCTGGAGAAAAGTTTTATAGAATTATGACACAATATCCTGATTAGAAATGTCAGAGGTATCTTGTATCTGATAAAGGTAGAGAAGTCAAGGTTTATTTTATTGGCATTTAACATTTAAAGGGCTCTACTTATTTACTTGTAAGGACTCATACACGGAATCCTTCAATTTGATATTTTATTGTATGAACTTAAAAAAGAACTGACGTCACTAGTTTAACTCTCAGCTGTAGCAAAATTGCACAGGACAAAATGATGATTACTACTACTGCTGCTGCTACTACTACTACTACTACTACTACTACTACTACTACTTCTACTGCGACTGCTACTGCTTTCTTGCATAGCGTTCATTTCTACTACACTTATGACTACCTGCATACCAGTATTATTTTGCCCAATTTTAGCATGGCTACCATTATAATTTTTAGGGCATTACTGCCTGCCAGGTACCCATCTACCACGCGTGGTTCGATTGTGGCAAATGCTGGTTAATGTCTTGCCAAAGGTTGTTAATATTGAGATATGGACTCGAACCCCATACCTTGCGATCGTCTGTCCGAAAACCTATCCACTAGCCAACGTCACCTCTATCCCGGCCTATACATCAGCCTTTCGATATGGAAACATATGCCTCACTCTTTGTAATCTGATACAAATAGTAAGATATTATAACGAGACGGTTACACAAGACTACTCGTTTTAAAGGAAGGGTATTGTATTGACACTTCTGCAGAGTTACGAGCACTACCATCTGCTGCCCACAATGGCCCGATGTTTCGACAACCATGTCCCACAAAGCATCACCAACTGCGTGAAACGCGCGTGATGATGTTTTGGAACGCCTTTATCGAAAGGTGACCCAATAGAAAATACATTACAGCAGTGTCAGTAAAGTACCATGCCTTTAAGTCATCATATTCACTACAAGTTTCCTGCTGGCATGGCTGTCGGTTAGATAACGTATTTCGGAGAGAGCTCTCGAGTTTTTTAAATAATTCCTCGTTTCTGATTGCAGACGAGGGCAAGGCTTTGGGCGGTCATTTTTCATCTTACACTCATATCATGTTCTCTCCTTTCAAATGCCTCCCATCCATCTAGTCATCTTTCATACCTCTACTTTAATAACCAGGAAAATGATACCATCTACCCCCCTCGAAGACGTCATACGGCGGCTTGTACCGTAATCCTAGACGTCGTGGTCAGGCAGACGACAATTTTCGTTTTTCATTCCACTTCAATATACTTTGCCGCGCTTTTGCTGATTAGTGTGTTAGGGCACATCCTACGGACAATAAACATAAAAAAGTGCATATCCATCTTGATAATGAGTCGGGGAAGGGGTATGGTATTGCCAGGTCCACCTGAGGCTCAAAGAGGAAGAATCAGAAGGGAAAAAAACGATAGACAGGAAGAAAAAGGAGAAAATTGAAGAAGAATAAGAAGTATTAGGAAGAAGAAGAAGAATTTAGGAAAAGAAGATGAAGAAGGATATGGAGAGGAAAAAGAAAAGGGGAGGAGTTGGAGGGTAAGAAGAAGAATGAGAAGAGGAAAATAAAATGAGGGAGAAACGAAGAAAGGGAGAGGGGAAAATAGTTAGGAGGAAGATGACACAGAACTAAAAGAAAAGGCAGGAATAAGAACGATAAAGAGGAAGAAAAACCCATTTTGAGTGGACATTTTTCAGTCTTCTTACAATCCCTTCTCTAATACTACTTCTACTTTATTACATAAAAAAGCATAAGGTAGCTCCTGGGTTACTTAATACTTTATTATATCGATATCATTAATTTGCCGTAGTCGGTACGCGATAGATCATGATAGCGTGTTTCACCTCCGGCAGTTTGGATCAAAAACCGAAACAAAACCGGCGATACAATATGCTTCCTTCTAAAACAAATTACGTTACACAACTTTTGATATTGCAGACACTGGAAACTGTTCCTGTTTGATGCGGAATATACTGATAGCTGTGCATTAGATTTACATCGTGGCCCATTAGATTCCATAACATTTCATCATTTGACGATGATCTGTGCTATTCGTATCAGTTTATCCTTCAATGAATGTCAATAGGATAAACATAATCGGCATTTCTCCTGCCAAATGACCTAACGAAACGTAAGATTGTTCATGTGTTATCTTGATATTTTCATTACCTACCTACAAAGATATTATTTAGAAGTATTTGTTTGTCTTTATATCTGCAAAGACATTCTTACTTCACAGGCTTACAGATACAATTTAATAATTTCAACTCAAGCCGCAAGCTTTCGTACTCCCCGTCTGATTCATTCTCTCTCTCTCTCTCTCTCTCTCTCTCTCTCTTTTTCTCTCCATTTATCTCTTCCACTCTATCTCTCACCCCCTCTCATTTCCCTCTTCTTTTCTCTCAGGTTGCGATGACTTCATATCCCATGTCCCAGTTACTTTGAACCTTCTCCCCGTCTCACGTCAGTCTGAAAATTCACTTATATCATTAACAGACCAACCGAGCCTATGGCATATAAATGAACATTTGGTCGTGTCGACTTCCGAAATGGTATTTTAAGAGAGATAGATGGATAATGGTATTAAAATTTAAATGTTAAAGGTACTATAAAAAAGCCCCCTCTTTTAATATGGTGCAAATACGCCCAAAACGTTTTTTTTGTCATATGTAAATAAACATTGCTAATTTTGTATAAACGGATTTCCTAGATGGAAAAAAAATATTCTCATATGCTACAATCAAATAAATCTGCTTCAAACTTACCAATCGATTATGTTTATATATCACTTCAATGGGGACTTAAAAACAATTTAATCAATTTCTTTTCTTACTTGAATACGATACAAAATCTTTAAAAATATAGAAGGCCTTCAAACTTCCGGTCTCTTCTTTTCTAAAGCCATACAGCAACGTACGACTTAAGAAAGCTGCACAATAGGAATGTTACACCGTTCAGATCAAAACCTTTATCTCTGCGAAATTTCACTCTTTAGAACGAGTCGAGAAAATTAAGTAATTCTTACAAAACATGTAATTTCAACATATACCATACGTCGGTTCGAACGGGCGGTGCTCATTAGCAATAGGCAGAATGCTATCCGTTTCCAGACCAATAATGTCCCTTAGGTGATAGGGTGAGAAATTGCAGGAATGATATCGGATCCCCCATCCCTGTAAGCAACTGTCATCGCCTCAATCTCTGGCGGACCCTCACCCCACCGCCTTCGAGGGGTGGCGAAGTATTCAGGAATGGAGAAGGGGGGGGGGGGGCGACCGGAGGGAGGGCGTGCTGGTTATCACCTCTATTTAATTCAATTCAATTGAAATTGCATTGATTAAAATCCAAACAAATAGGATTCTAGAATTTGTTCAAGAGGTCAAATTTGTCGTGGGGGGGGGGGGGTATTAAAATCTTGCCAAAATGGTAACTAGTTTCTAGATTGTACGAGACCGCGAAGCTAGCAATATAAATGATAGATATTTTCTTAGGAAGGAAAATATTCCATAATCAACATAAAGAAAAAAAAGAAGATATAAAACACAAGTCAACCATTTTCAAGACTGAGTATGAGACCGCATTTTACCTTTATCAATTATTGTAGCCAGCTGCGCCCCCCCCCCCCTCCCCCCGACTATATAGTAGGCCTACGCATGAGAGCGCATCCATTGAAATATACTTAATTCTGTTATAATTCTGATTACATGAAATGAACTCTGTTCTTTATTTTGATATACATAATTCACTGTAATCATTATGATGAAAATAGGGGGGGGGGGGGGTTAACTGCCCCTGCACCCTCCCTCCCAGTATCTGCATCTCTGTCGATCATCCTACCAGCACTAATCGATTAGGAAGCTGGACAATAATAGTAATCAAAAGACCAAAGGGCTTATGAATGAAAACTAGGAAGATATCAGTATACGGTCTTCTAAGGTCATTAGTAGTTAGGAGATGAATTGGATGATCATTTCTATCGCTGAAATTTTGTCCTCACAAAGTGACCGGAAAAGGGTGACTCAATGAATAACGAGTCTCGTTCTTTTGCGTCTCAAATCACTGACAAATTGCCCATCCTTCATTTTGCGCAGGAAATCGCTGTAAATCTTTTGTGGAAGTTTTTTTGAATAATTTAATGACCTGCCTCTGTGTAATTGTAACGAAAGATAACGGGACCCTCTTGTTACTTAGCAACGCAGCTAGTATTACAAACACGATGTATGATTAAAATTGACCGGAAATTGACTCTAGTATGCTCTTATTTATGTATGTACATTGGAAGTAAAGAATATTATAAATAAGCATCCCAGACTGCGTTTTAATGTGGTGATTTTTAACGGAGACTGCGTTATAAAATATATATTCCCTTACATGTACATCACACATGGAGAGTAAAGACGGTAGATATTACTGTATCATAATTATAAACAAAATAAAATGTGACAAAGCGATTTCTAACGGAGACTAGATAATACAATCAAAGTAATAAAGGCAAAACAATTGTATAGTGCTCAATGATGAAAATAATATGTGACTGTATGTGACTTCATGATTTCTAACGAATAATAAGTTGTTATAGGGAGTGTTTCTCATATCATACCTGGAAAGACTTATATGCCATACAAGTCATGAAAAGACTTTAACAGAAACTGTTACATAATGATTCCAAACGAAGTCGAGGTTACAAAACGAGATTCTCGATTTCTCCTTCAATCAAGCATCACAAGAAAAAGACATCCCAACAGGACGGTGAAACTAAAAAAGGTCACGAGTCATGCCCTTGGTTTAAAACTGTGAAGATGATGGGAGCAAGTGGCGCATGAATATTATGGTGTCGTTCGTAATCAGAAATTACCGCTCCCAGTGAGTGTCGGGAATCGCGTGTGCTAGGATACTGGAGGCGGTACAAAAGACACGCGAACGTGATCATGCTACCATGTTCCCCATAGACCTACCTCATTCATGTTACTCACGGACATCAGCCCGCGAAACGAAGCATGGTTGTCGTTTTCTTTACTTATTAGACCGCCATTTTTGTTTTGTTGCCGATCAGGCCCCAGTGGAATTGCCGGATAATCATCTCCGAGCTAGCCCCTCCAATATCTGATCATAAAGGTGCCCTTGATTCAATGAACTTATGAGTGGATAATGGATCTAACCCCCACACTTGTGGTAATTGTACGTGCGTTAATATACTTCCGGAAAAAACAATGAAGTAATTTGCAATTTGCGAAGTAAATGACACTGTATATATTAAGTTACCCCAACAGTACCTTCATTCAATAATGTAATTGTGAAAAACGTAAATAAAAAATGTAAGCAATTTTCTTAGTTATTAAGTGGTGTGGCCTACAATATTTTAGAGATCAAAATGTAATTGGAATAAATACGCAAACAGCAGGCCCTTATGTTTATTGTGACCATTGACTGGTTTATATGGCATCTGCCCTGGCGTAAATATTGTATCGCCGTCATCTTCCTGCACTAATCGAAACAAAAACTACAAGCCTGAACCAAAGACGATACCTATTAAACCTCCGCCCAATCCTAATCCTAATCCTAACCTAACACCCATTCGCCGCCTTTAACCTCACCCCGGTGTATATCTTTGGCAATTAAGATGTACCTGGTGCAATTGTTCCTGCATGAGGCAAAAGTAAAATCAATACGTTAATAATAAGAACATTTCATAAACAAGTCGTTTATAGGCTCTTACACGAGGGGTGCATGGGATTACCCCTCATGTACCCCAAATCTACGTCACCGGATACTTCCAACTGGATGCCTTTAGCTGGAGGGGCCGGGAAGGCATCTCAGTACCCCCATCGGTGCGCCCTGACAACATCCGGTTGCTATGGGTGATCAGATGAAGACGGAAGGAGATATCAAGTGTGCCGCTGAAGAGGGTTGACCTACCTACCTAATAGTAGTAGTAGTACCCCAGTCATACCAACGAGCCCGACAGCAGATCGACACCAGACCGAACAGAACATCACATTACCGCCAATGGAGTCAATTTGGAGGTGTGACTGAGCTTGTGGCATCACTCACACCAACGAAACCGACACCAGGGCCCGTCACACAAAGGTTAGTAATGAATTGCAAAATGATAATGGCCAATCAAGATCATCGTTGCATGCACGTTTAGTTTAAAAAGTTGACAATTAACCAATCGGAGTCGTCGTTTTAAATTTGCAATTGATCGCAAACGTTTGTTTTACGGGGCCCAGTCCGACAACAGATTTCCAAATATACTGTATATATACATGACTTTTTGTATAGACAGAAGAAGCCTGAAGCTTTGGACCAAATTGTGTTATCATGCGTGTGTAAAGTCTTATATGCCCATTATGTGTGCATCACTTTCCCTTTTATGCTTTTTCAAAGCACGGTTTAGTCAAATTCGTGTAATTCGGTCATCGAAATGATTGAAATGAAATAGTACGTAACCAACTTTTCCAAGTAACGCATAGGCCTACGCAGTTTCTTTTACAATGATATCAAATGACTAGGCATTAAATGTTCCGTCGAATATCAACACAAGAGATTTTCATCTCTTGCTCAAAGAAAATCACCTGTCGTCTTTTAGATGTTTACGAATCATTTCCCTAGTATAGCCACAACATAAAAGCACTTATACTCACAGCGTCATTATGCACCGCGTCATTATTCTTCCCTGAGTATCGATGAACTGAGTGCATTTATATGATTAATTTTTAATGATGGATTATCTTGCCTTTTAATGACTTCATGGAAGTCATCCTTCTTCCCTGAATAACGATATATAGCGACTTATAACAGTGACATGATGGATTAAAATGTTTTTAGTAACTTTTTGTTGAGGGAAGAGCAAGATGGATGCAACATCCTTCCAACCTGTTACAATATTTCCGACGTGCAGCAATGGCGCCTTTGGCGTAAATCCATCATTGTCTTCTTGGGGGTGATGCAAAGGCCTATATTTCAATAGAAAATACAATAAAAAACTAAAGGGGGCCATCCTTTTATTCTTTCCTAAGCAATATCTATCGGTATAGGCTTCAGTGTCGCATCAATCATCATCTAGTTTCAAGCGATGCTATTGACGTGATTAAAGGCATATAACGTTTGAAAATACATGTAGGCCTACATGAAAACAAAAAGGGGTTACTCCTTTTTATTTTGTATTCGCCTAGACAATATTTATCCGTGCAGGCCTTATAAGGGAATCCATCATTGTTTTCTTTGGGGTTGTGAAAAGGCCTATACAGAAAAACATTTAAATGTAAATGAAAAGGGGTTGTCCCTTTTGGGGTTGTATAATACAGTCTAGACAAAAAGTTTAAAGGAGTTAGAGCTTACCACCCCGAACCAAAAAAGTAAAGAAAAGAAAACAGAGACAATATTTTCATAATGAAATGTCGGATGCGTCTTTATATAGCTTCATATAACTGATAGAGCTTACTTTGACAAAACATCTGCAAGTCTTTTAGCACTCTTGTATGAAGTTTTTAAGAAATGTGCAATGCTTAGTCATATCCTGGAGTGCTAGACTCTTATCCCTACCATTTGTTTCGACTGAATGTTTCTGTCGTATTCAAAGCGTATTCATACTCTCTCAGTACAAGAAAACAGTCAACACTTCCCAATTACCTGATGTCCATGTTATCAAAAATAATGTTCATCTTTTGCTCTCGTATATCACAAAGACCTATCAGTCGGACACTCTCATAAGTTTCTTCAGAGAAAAACAATTCGCCCAGCTCGGGGATTAGGCTCCCTCTCGATCTGCAATTTATCTTCACGACAGACAGACAAATCTACTTTGAGGTTCCACTCCCACAATTACCTTTTCTCCGGGTCTCGGAAGCCTATTGGAACTGAAGAAGTAAGGATTCAACCTTGCGATGAGATCAGTGTTGATGTATAAATGTTTGGTTGTGTAAAGCAACGATCTGCGGATAACTTGGAAGATTCTCTCGAAAGCTTTTAAAACGTTTTCCAGTAATACCCTGTCCTCAACTTTGATTTCGGAAGACAAATATTAATCAGTTCTCGAGAAACATTCCAAGAAACACCAGCTTAAAAGATTGAATGAAACATTTGGCGATCTCATTTGTTTAAGTCGAGTCCTTTATCTCGTTTCCGGGTAAATTGTCTGCTTTCTCAAATGAAAGGTCGTTGCCACGGAGTTGCATTGCTCATCTCAATTAGACGTGAGAGGAAAAAAAGTACACGGTTCTTTCGTGAGCTATATGGACCTGAACAAATGACCCTCTAAGCAGTAACGTATGAACAATAAGACATCACTGCTTGTATATTATGTTTTTCATGATAAAAAGGTCTTAATTACTATTAAATGACATAGCTTCATAAGAATGAATACTTCTCTACATGAGAGCTCTGCAGTTATCGTCAATCAAGTATTACCATTATGTATCCATTTAGTACCCCTGGGCCAAGAGAGGCAGATGTTTGTAAAGCACCTTTGTTCAAGGATGTACGCACTGAGCGTGGATTCGAACCCAGGACCTTTCGTATGAGAGTCAATGGGTCTCACCAGTATTCCACAGTGCTCCTTCTATAAACATAAGCTATGTCTTTAGTTGCACCTCAATGTTCTAAATATAAACATAATAACGTTTACATGTGCTCTTCTACAATATAGAATTTTAGAGCATCCCCTTTAAAAGGTACGTATCCACGTAACCAACCCTGAACTCTTTAACAAAAGAGACAAATGCAGGAGCGGCAGATGAGTTGTCTCAACCCGTTGGAAAGGTCGGGTTCATACCCGCTTCGACAGGAAGGGAGCAAGCACCGGGCGCAGGTGGCTTATAAGTGAATTATCCCCCACTCCTTAATGCCTTTCATTCATTTTTCCAAGGTAACACCAACGCAACAAATACCCCGACGGAAAGACTTCCCGAAGATACAACCGACGGAAAGACCTCCCGAAGGTACAACAGTCTTGTTTGGTGCTGTGCGGGGTCTACACGGAAACGGAAAAAAGGTGGTGTTTCCGCCCCTGACAAAACGAGCTGATTTGGCAATATATCCAACGATTAAATAGCTGGTAATCAACACATTGTACAGAATGATTCATGAGAGTGGCGACACTTAAGTTCCCTCTACATTTACAAGTACCATCGAGACTTTTTGTGTCAGATTAAACTATATGGGAAGTAAGCGAAAAGTTTGTTTTTACTGACTGTCACATGGCCCACTGCCAATGACAGATGTCAGAAAAAACTTACAGGTTTCTGTTTTATCTCTTTGAAGCATTTGATAATGAAAGAAATAGTTAAGTAATTAATTACAAATTAGTACAATTGTTAATTTGACAAAAGAGGTGCTCGTGACAAAAATCTACAACAAATTACTGATTGTCTTCTTATAATCGATTCTTTTAATATTCTACAGTAAAAAATTGAGGGTCTTTGCTTTCTTGATGTAGAAAGAATAACTCATAAATATTTCGAACCGTGTGAAATCTCCCTCTGTTCAAATAAAATGGCTGGATCGTTCTTACTTCCATGAGATCAAGCTAAGACTCAAAAAGAACATTTCGACATTGCACATTATGGTGTCATGTAATGTGACTATGGTATAATTATATAGTAAACATTTGTGGATTCTTTCTTCGAAAAAAATCTTAATTGGAAGTAAATTTTAATGAAAGTCACTCTAAGAAAAAAAATTGATAGAAAAGACAATTTTTGTTCATTTAAATGCAATATTCCTCCACGAGTTCGCCTTTCTATACAAAACATCAAAATCTATAGTTCAACTGATTTTGTGTATTATTTAATTAAACCTGAACATTTGCCATCATAGTATGTCATCCTTCGATGTTTGCCTTCCTGAAGCAAACCTTAACTGCCTAGCCTTGAAGCCAAATAATGATCGTACCAAAGTACGAGGTGATCATAAAGTGTCTGGGATGGAAATGTCAATACTTTTTCCCCTTTTGACATTTCACAAGCAGTATTTGACAGAAACTGCGGTGAAAAAAAAACATGTAGGATGTAATATAATCAATTCTGCAGAGATTTTCTGCTTCCGCAAATCACAAAGAAATTGTGCACCCACACAGAAACAAGTCTCGTATCTATTTATTTGATTTTATAAAATGAGCCTTTCTCACGAGTTGATCTTGACTTTCAAAGTTAGATCCTTTTGATCACGCGTTGAGAGTTTCATACAAATATTGATCCCCATGTGAAAAATATATGCCTTAGGAGACAAGAATATGTCGGCGCTTTCTCCAAGGGTACTGTCATCATTATACAAATGTAAATCACAAGCTTGCAACAGGATACATGTACGATGCAGGTATCTCGAACAAGGCTGAGAGCTGAGAACAAAACAGGAAAGCACTAAACGGAATAAGCATTTACTTCGATTGTTGTCTGCTCAGGGCAATGTTATCTAAACTTCTTCAGAGACATGCCAGGGGGAAAAAATATATATACAACTACTTGTACATGAAATATAAATAAATCTTAAACAAGTTCAGTGGTAGAGCAGTCGTCTCGTAGCAGGGAGGTTTAGGGTTCAAAACCAAGTCAATATGCTCATGCCCTTTGGTAAGGAGAGTACTTAAAGTCGTCGGTCGTCTGGTTGCTTACCTACAAGCATACACGTGCTCTCTTAGCAGTCAGGTAAAACAATCGTCATCAAACAATCAAACAGATTCGGCGGTTGTATTTTGATTTGGGTGAAATCAAAATAAAAAAAAATCAAGGGCTTCTTCTTAACGGATAACATTCGTGGGCCTCCTTTTAAATTCTGCTTAAAAGACAGAATATAAATATATCATAGATAAGAAAATTTCTTCTCATAAGAATGCACTGTTCAAAAAGGAGATACTCCTACTTGTTCTGTGAAAGCGCGTATCAGTCACTCAAATACTGTGTTCTTATTGGCCAGTTTGCAAAGTCACGTGGACAATGAAGTGATCGGCGCCACTGAACAGGTGGTATTGTAGGAACGGACCTCAACGAAGAAAGGGGTATACTTGCACTGCTGGACATGTTAGACGCCATAATGTACTATTAATTAATACAACGAACATGACTAAAACATCTGTTCTTAGATTTGACAACAAACTTCTTTTTGCAGACTGTTGAGGCAAGCAAACTCCTTAACATACAGATGTACATACATTATTAAATACAAGTAATGTCCCTAACAGTTTACTGCTATTACTACCAGATATACAGTGCGTATGAAAGAAAAGTGTACCCAACCTTGGCGGTTACCAATTAAACAGTTAAAATCTATCTGATCTTTAATCATATTCCATGGTAAAGGGTAACTAATACCCTGTCTAATGATACCATATTCATAATTGTGCTGCCACGGATAACTGAGCAGCAGGCTTTCTAACATGTTTTTTTCAAAATCCTCTTGTACCAAGTTAGGGCTGAAGCAATGGATGTGGGTCTGCATCCATATGATTATGTGTGTGTTATCTCATTACAAAAAAACAATTGTTCATTTATTTACATTGTCTATTAAGCAGTTGAAAAGAAAACGTGTTAATATCAATTTTTGATACGCACTGTCTTTAACTGTCCTCGGTCTTTTGCAAAAATAGGGACATTTAGCTTTTAGCAGTCGAGTAATTCTTGCTCCAATTTTGGTGAAAATGATCAAGGATGGGACAAAGCAGAGCAATTGAAGATGTGGAAAGTAGAGGAAGAGAGAGAGAGAGAGAGAGAGGGAGAGAGAGAGAGAAAGAGAGAGAGAGAGAGGGAGGGAGAGAGAGAGAGAGAGAGTGAATACAAGAGAGAACATCGGGAAAGAACGACACAGACTGCTAATGAACGAAGGAATGTGCGAAGGCGACCAAGAAATTAAGAGTCCCGCTTTTTTTTCCCCTCCATAGTTAGCAGGAAGGAAACGAAAAATAATAAGGGAAGAGGCCTTGCATGCAGCTCGGGATTGGACAGAAAGCCAGACCATTTGGGTTTACAATCCATAACAACCGGAACAACCCGACACAATATTTCCTTATCCCTTCTGGTGTTACACAACCTTAAACAATAACGATTCAATATCTTCCTCAAACAAGGCACGTAGAGCAGATCATGTAGCCTTTAAAGAAACAAAAACCTGCGGAGAAAAAAAGGAAGTTTAAAAAAAAAGAGCTGAAACAAAATCAATTCCCTCGAAGCTTTCCTGTTATTCCGTCCGGCAAGGAACAATACATTAATTCCATTCGATTTAAAGAACAGATATCCCTCGAAAGAGAAGTCAAAATGAAATAAGGATCCAATTAAGCTATCAAATATCTGCTTTTGCCCATCTTTTTATTTCCAATGATGACCAAAGCTACGGGTTTATTGTCATCGAAAATCATTCCGTCCGGCTAATGTTTTAGAACATGCCTCGAGTGTTGGTTCTATGCGCTTGCTGTCCTGTCTTTTCTCAATTGCAACTGTCCTTTTGTTTCTATCGGGCAGAGAGAGTTTTTTTATCATGACGTAATGAATTGAACATCGTTATTCAACATAATTTTTCCTGACTCTCGTCGTCTAATAAGAGGTAACTTTAAATTTGTGTGGGTTACGTTAAAAGTAGGCCGATGAAATGGAGGGGTGGGTGATGAGAATGAAGGTTGATCAGCAAGATGTTTTAATGATATCATCAAGCTGATTTCCTCCACTCTGAAGATGAAGATATAATACAAATAACACTGTTAATATCTGCTCTCGGTGTTGTTGTTGTTGTTGCTACCACCACTACAACTTAACTACTACAGGTGTTATGCTATTCCAGAGACTACTACAACTATTACACATAATACTGTAACTCTTGTCTTAAGAAATAAGATATATATGTACCTTTACTACACAGTTAGAACGCCGGTGTTTAAAATATCACTGTTTAAAAGAATGTTGTTTAAAAACGTAAACAACGTTGTTCAAAATCGAAAAATCAGTGCTCAATTGGCTTAAACAACTATCTATTAAAAAACTAAAAGATTTAATTAAACAGAGTTGTTTAAAAAGTCCCGGGGGGGGGGGGAATCACGTGATAGATTTAACCAATCATGATTTCGCGTCGTTCTCGATACGCGATTGCAATTTGTGCGCACACATGCGATATGCACAAAGTACGTACTTAGTACATGCATGCAAGCATGCAGTGCTAGTGTGCAGTGCAAGTACAATGCTAGTGCAGTGCAGTGCAAACGAAAATGGCGGAACAAGGGCAAGGCGACGACTTGGTTCTTCTCGGCTTCGCCGATGGGGTTTAGGTGAAGTTATAGAGACAAATAATAATGTTGTCTGTCACTGTTAAATGAATATGAAAATAAATGTTGAAGTAAATTGGAAACAAGCTCTACATGTTACAGTGTAATCGTTGTGATTATTGCAGGAGTGGTTCCAGTAGGTCATTTCACAAAGTCAAACCCCGGGATTCAAACAACCAGATAAAAACCATTAAACAGTTCTGTTTAAAATTTAAGCAACTCCTTTTAAACAACCCAGTTGTGCAGTAATATTGAATAAACAACAGTTGCTTAGTAATTTAAACATTATTGTTTAACATTTACACAATTGCTTTAAACAACCGAGTTGTGCAATTTTATTACTAAACAACTGTTGTTTAAAAGTTTTTCTAATTTTTAAACAACTAAGTGTTCAAAACGTATAAACAACCTTAAGTTGTTTTATTTTTAAACAACAGTTGAGCGATTCACCGGTTAACTTGTGGTTGTTCAAAATTTTAAACAACTTGTTTAATTTTTTTCTAACAGTGTACTGCTGATGCTTCTAATAGATGTTGTATTTCTACCAATATCGTGAACAAGTATACTAATATACAACAGCTACTGATAATTATAACTGCGCAGCTGGCTGTAAATCTAATACTCTGAAAGACGATTTTACTGACCTCTATCCAGACAATGATAGAACAGTAGCAATTAATCCATTAACTGTCTCTCTAGGGTCTGGTTGCCATAGAAACGAATCCGAATTACCTCTCTCTTCCTCGGCCCCTTTCATGTCGCACTATCATCGGCCTCATCTCCGTCGGGCGATGGCGCGCATAACGCATCCCCATAAATGTTGTTCATTCAGGTTTTAATCGTCTGTACATCAATTTGCAAAGGCCAAAGCATTAAAAGAAAGTTGTTATGATAACAACACGGTGCAAGTGAAGAGGATATACATTTA
This sequence comes from Strongylocentrotus droebachiensis, assembly GCA_035222895.1. Lineage (NCBI taxonomy): Eukaryota > Metazoa > Echinodermata > Echinoidea > Camarodonta > Strongylocentrotidae > Strongylocentrotus > Strongylocentrotus droebachiensis. The sequence continues at coordinate 41,447 of JAVYIG010001848.1, forward strand.
TATCAGTCACAGCATCATTGGCGATGAAAATAAAGATCATTTACTGAAGATGTTTAAGTGATTATAAGTACAGAACAATATTATGATAACAGAAGAACTACCAGCCTACAAACCTAAAGAGAATACTAACGAATGATAATTCAAATTGATAAACAAGAGGACAAATCCTCATCATCAAAATCCCGATTTCCAGTGATAATTATGAAAACATGGAAATAATGGTATTTTCATAAATATTGTCCCGTGAAGTTTTAATTCTCTGTACATCGTTTGGCACATGTTGTCGTGGTAAATGTTATGATAAAACACCTGGCGCTGGCAAAGAATATCTACATCAGACACAACATCGTTAGCGCTGTAAACACGTAAAAACATCCTTACTGGAGATGTCAACGAGATTGAATTAAGCCTATCTGCACTAGTTTGACCAGGAGGGATTAGACCTCCCTGCATGGTCACTGACAGGTGGTTATCTCATCAAATCAGCTCTCAATTAACATAAGAAAAAGGGGACCACGGGGGACCAACGGTCACCGCTTAGGCATTGTTTGCTATATAGAGGGTGCAATGGGGATTTAAGTGGCTTGAAAACGAATTGCTCCTTGTCTGTGGCCGATAACCACTTTGAGTAGTTGCCTTTCTCTGCCTTTCACACTTTATATGGTAGCTCATTAAGGCCAGTTGCCGCACCTGCTCTAGCCTTTCTGGTGAACCTTTCAACATTTGAAAGCCTAGACTCTGCCAAATCAAGGGACTCTTCTGGTTTAGTAGGTCTGACCAGGCCTGCCATATTTGGCGGAGGGATAGCGTTCCAGTCGTCCAAGTAGGTACTTGCAAAGTGTTCCTCCTGGAGGGCGTTTCACAAAGCCTTTTTTTCAGTGACAAATGACAAAAATCAGTGACAAATTTGCTGATAACCAATCAGAAGCAAGGATTTCAGTAGCTTATAAAATGTCATTTGTCACTGACGACAAGTTTTATGAAACGCTTGGCTGGCCACACTTTCTCTGCTCGAACAACTTTTTAGTGAACCGATGAGGATTCTCGAAAAGACGATTTCCTAGACATCTCTCTCTCTCTCTCTTTCTCACACTTTCTCTCTCTTCTCTTTTTTTCGCTGTAATTCAGCGCGTCGAAGAAAGGATAATTTCTTCCTTAGACTCTCCCGTAAATCGGCTAGACCTGGGCCCCGTTTCATAAAACTTGATATCAATAACAAGTTACAAGCTACTGTCATAAGCTACCTAAATCATGGCATGTGATTGGCTGAGAGCAAATTTGTCATAGAAATTTAGCATTTGTTATAGGAAAAAAGTGTTATAAAAGGGGCTCCAGGCTTCTCACTCTCACTCACTGCCTTCCATCTGCGTATCAAGGATCGCAGCTCAATCGCCAACCTCTCGTCAGCCTTCTCGGCTGTTCGGCTTGTTGTACCCTTTCCGATTCAACCAGCCCAGACCAACGCTCAACAATACCATACACCAAATCATCCATGACCTCCAACTTTTCCTTCGAAGAACCTTTAAGAGTGTTTTCAGGCATCAAAATAACAGTCTCTTCAAACTCGCTCCACGATCTATCATCTGTCATTGTTGGCCACTTGACATTCACCTTCTTCTCCACCCTATCACTCTCACTAGACGCAGGATCTCCCCGGGTACTTTGGTTGGACACCTGACCTAGGTTACCTCTCGTCTTACCTAGAGACTGGATGTCATCTCCAGCGCGAACCGTCATAGAGCTGTGACAAAGGCGGTGAAAAGGAGCTCCCATCTACAGACTCGACCTTGACTGCAATACACTTCACCTTTGCCTGACGCACACACGACCTTTTGATACTCTGGAACATCCTCTCGCAACAACACACTGGGCACACAGAAACATTAAAAATGCTATAAACAAAATCTTCCTTGGTGTGAATTATATTTGTTCGTTTTCTTACCTAATATCATACAATTTATTTTCTAATTTATTTATAATTTATAACATAGCAATAAACGTCTATTCTACCGCCTTCCGCGTAAAAACATAGGTGATTCCATTTTAAACAAGCAAATGATTTGTGTGTTCTTTATATCTCCTTTCTTATTTTCGGTCTTCAGAACTTACTTTAAATCCCCAAATTTTAGAGAAATAAACATTGAAGTCTAAAATATGAAACTAGAACCTGACACTTTTTTTCTTCCTATCAACATCATGATCATTAGCCTAAAACAGATCATTTGCGAGATTTGGGATTCAAGATTCTAATACTCTCTATCATACCTATGACCCAGCTCCAGTTTCATTGCAGGACCACTAAGCAGATTTACGTGTATTTTGTAAATCATCGCACAAGATGGTTTCCAGTTGGTTTGTATTCCCATTCGAAAAGCAATTTTGTTCCTCTCTCTCTCTTCCTCAAGCGAGGTTTTTATTTCCATAATTTCAATACATATTTACATTAATTACTCGATGATTGAATGAAAAATAACATTGGCTAAAAATAGAGTATATTCAACATTTCTTCCAGCTTAGTATCATTTTCGAAAAGCAATTATGGAACAGTATGTATCGCATCGAAAATGGGGTCAACCGCTGGAGAGCTCTGAATTACAGCCATTCTGTATTTTGACAGCTAATGGAATACCGCAGGGATATCACAACGAGCTTGTTATCGCTTCGTCTAGTCAAGGTGTTGATCAACTCAAATCCTTTCGAGAAAAGAAGGATTTTGTTTTTCATTCATTTTATGTTTTTGAAGCAAACAGTCAACCATGCCTATAAAGGCCACCCGAGGGAAACACTGGTCTTTTTAGAGAGGTATCCATGAAGACAGGTTTGACTGTTTCATGCCGTGTATTTATGGTAATGATAAGAGAAAATGAAAAATACGAATGCTCCCTATCCTTTATATCCCTGTTCTGTTGTCAGAATTACTACTATTATATAACTATTACTTTTAGATGGAGAGCCGGAAAGAGAGAGAGAGAGAGAGAGAGAGGCGGTGGAAGGAAGGGGGGCATAGAGATGAAAAGCCTGAAGCCTCACTTGCCATAAAAAAAACCGTGATTGGTCGTGATTATAAGACGATAAAACAACGAAGAATAAAAGTGGTGTAACAAAGGCTCAAGTTACCATCAAATCTTTGAGGTATACAATTTGTAGGCGTCTGTCTAGCTTTCGATGCATTCAGAAGAACATAATACGCCCTCTATGTGTATCGTATTTCTTTCTCTGCAAGCCTTTCAGGTGTCACGTGGCACAACGCGGCGCCATCAGTAGTCTTTATTCAAGCGTTACGGTTATCAGATTACTGTTTAGATTATGGAATAATTTGTGAAAGTGTAAGGAAACCGAGTTCACTGACTCTCCTGTAGGGTTGAATACTGTTGAAACAGACAATAACAAACAAACGAACAAACGATTAACTTCTTATTCCAGCAAGACCGACACCAGACCGACTTCAGATCGAACAAAAATTACTTTACCCCACATGGCTAAATATTGGTCGCCTGGAGTTGGTTTGGAGTCGGTTTGAGGGTGTGATTGAGGTAAAATGGAATATTTGTCCGGCCTGGGGGTGTTTCACAAAACTTGTCATCAGTGACAAATGCCAGATTTTTTTATAAGCTACTAAAAGTCCCTGCTTCTGATTGGTTATCAGCAGATTTGTCACTGTTTTTTTGTCATTTGTCATTGAAAAAGGACTTTGTGAAACAGGTCCCTAGTGTCGGAGTGGTGTAGGTCTCGTCGCTGTAACGGGAATAAATATATTTCCATTCAAAGGGATGATAGAACTTTGGCTTTTTACTCAGAACGTGCGCCTGACGAATAGATACAAAAGTAATGTAGACAAAAAAGTAATCGCATACAACTTAGATGATACGAGATAAGTTACTAATCAATCATACAAGAAACAAAATAAAGCAATAATTTGTATTTTGGGGCCAGTTACATGAATTTGTCATTATCCTATTAGGCTATCAATCAAAATATTTATATGCTTTACACATACTTTTTTTCTTCACATAACACAAACTCTTCTGACTTCAGTAACAATGCTACCGAATCTCTAGATTAATTTATAATAAATCATCGTTCATATTGGCAAACCTTGAAATGATATATATATCTCATTCATTACATCTAAAAAGCTTTTAAAAAAGCAAGAGCCTCTGATTACCCATCTCAATACCACAATTCCAAGAAGATGCTCCTGGCATTCTCTTGACACAATATCTACTCATATCAATATCATTGCAGGCCAATATAAACTTGATTTATCATAAATAGTAATTCATAATGGGAAAGTATGGAATTATATATTCCTTGTTCATTCAATAAAAGAACTGAAAAGCACCAGGGTGTCTGAGAGTGTCTGATTACCCATCTTAAGACTGATATTCCGAGAAGGCGCTTCAGGCATGGCATGTCTGAGGCCGAGGTATAACACGCTCGTATGCATTATGAGGTTTGGTAATTGATGTTATACTTTGGAGGCAACAAGGCAATTAACTGCATCGGGTTTCACTGAGGTTACAAAACGCGGGGACGGGGGAGGTATGCTACTATAATACTAGATGGCGTCGCGTTCCAATTCAAACAACGAAAGCATTCGTGAGATTTTGCTGCTGGAGGCTTGAACAGCGAGTAAGAGCCAACCGAAGCCTTGACTTTGTTTCATCCCTTAATAAGAGGTAGATACGTTGGATTGTAGTTAAAAGGAATGTAGGAACAACAAGAAAATATAAGGAAAAAATGTTCGATTTTTTTTCATAATTGACTTTAATCTCGTTGGTATGTCTAATAATTCCAAGATAAGGAGGCATATCGCTGCAAATGTTAAAACTATTTTTACATCTTTGAATTTCTAAATACACATGTATAATTAGAAATCAATAGTTCTTTTGTTTAAAAGATAAATCATCATCGGAGTGTTCTAAAATCCCGCTGTAACATTTTTTTTCTTAAATCTGTTCACGTTCTGATATACATCCAAGGTTTCTGTCGCAATATTCTGATAACGAAGAACATGCATAGATAGATGAAAATCCTTTTGAATACACTCTATATTTGCAATATGAGATGGCATAAACAATGTTATTTCTGTCCATTGCCAGATCATACAGTTAAATGGCTTTTACGACCGTGTACTACAAGCAAGTCTGGCAAACAAAGGGTTAAAGCTAGACTGTTTGATGACAACCGTGCACAGGTCGTCTGTAATATCAGCAAATCGGCGATGATGTATTGATGCTGACAGCAAAGTCATTTTCTGCCCTGCTCAAGTCGAGAATCATTTCATATCGACAATCAAAACATGAAACGAAAATAATGACGAACAATGGATAAACAGAATGAGTCCGATGTTATATTGAAATCTGTTTATGTTTTGAGAATTGTTTTATATCGAATATTCAAAACATGAAACGAAAATAATGATAAACGATGGACATCTTAAATGAGTCTGATGTTATATTCAGATCTGTTCAAGTCAAGAATTGTTTTATATCGAATATTCAAAACATGAAACGAAAATAATGACGAATAATGAATATACCGAATGAATCAGATGTAGGAACACTCATATTCTTCTATTCTGTTTCGACTGGCAAGACGATAGACTGTATCATTTTCACGTGAAACAGATTATGTATCAAGCATGAGACGATCAAAACAGCCTTACAAGGATTTTTAACATCTTAAATTCTCTATTCATTTTGCATTACTTCAATATTATTTAGAAGTTTTGAATAATTCGGCGTCCATATTTCATTCAATATTTTTTTTTTCCTTGAATGTCATAGTTTAGGCGCCCAATAAGTTGCATCAACGATTTTTCATCTTTCATGAAATACTACTAAAACCAAAGATTGAGGATGCTATTCTAATCCATGCTACATGTCATGATGTTTGAAATTCTTCTCCGCACTAGGAAAACACTCTCTTTAAAGCTTATCTGCCGTAGTTTATAGGAGGGATTAGACTGCCCTGCAAGGTCACTGGACAGGTGGTTATCTCATCAACTCAGCTCTCAGTTAACATAAGAAAAAGAGGATCATGGGGGACCAATGGTCACCGATTAGTCATTGTTTGTTATATAGAGGGCGCAAGTAGCTACAAGTAGTGCAGTGGGCCTTTAATAGCGATATGATTAATTTACATCTATCTCTCACTTGGGAAGCGTACTTAGCACGCCCACTTTTTTTTTTAAGGTTGTCGTACTTATCGGGATCTCGTAATTTCTTGCTTGGCAATTTGCGTTATGGAATCTCTCTTATAACCATGACAGCATTGAACTCTCGATAAAGTGATGCTGTCACGAATCGAGAGGCTAAATAGCATCAACGGCTTTGAATTATTAAACTGCAAAAAATGGATATCATCAGAAAACGGAGTCAAATGGTGTACCTACAGTACCTACGGACGTGTTTGACATAAATACCTACGTCCACATCATTACGCCGAAGAGCAGGTACTAGTAGTTGAAAGAACATCAAATGCGATGCTACACATATTGAAGGTTGTTACGTATCTCTGAATATAGCCTCGTTACCGCGTCAAGTCGAACCCTAGTGCACTTTATATCACGGGATCAATCAGTCAGCATTCATTTTGGTGTATTGTTACCCGGATGGATGTACGGGCGATTTGCGCACAAGACATCCATCTCGAGTGCGTTCGTTCCCATACAATAGAGGAAACATGATGTGCACATGGCGTGTAATGTGTCCTCGTTTAGTAGGTTATTTTTGTTTGTTTGATGGAACACTCTATATGTTGTGTCGACTCTCTTTTCACTTATCTTGCCAATGACTGCATTAACCCGAATAGGATTTTTCCATATTGTATGCCATTTCGAAGAGTCAACGAATATAAAACAAAGTTCTATTTTAGGAAACTCGGCATACCAAATATACATCTAATGGGAACAAAATTTAAAGCAAGTATTAAAAGAAACTTAGTCATTGTGGTTTATATGGCAAATGATTATGACCAGTTATTGTGGTTTTTATGGCAAATAAGTATGACCACTAAAATATTCAAAATGAAAATTGAATACAATTTGCAATGGTGTTTACATTTACATGCACATCAACAGTAATTGGTATTGCCTATAATGTGATTAAATTGAGAAGTTGAAAAGCGTTCTTATAGGAATTCAATCGATTTATTTAAACATGTATGCATATACCCCGTAACTTGTGTTGGGTAATTACTATGCTTCGTGAAAAACGTCAAAACATGTTTTAATTGACCACTTTCATTTCATACGTGTGTTTACAAATTAACGGTATACCGTATTGTACATTTAACTATTATAATTCTTTCAATTACACGCCCTCGTTGTTTTGGCTTAATAATCTTCAATACAAAATGAAGGGCAATTCAACCCTCATAATAAGTTCATTTGTATGGAGGCAGAAAACTAAGAATAAAATAATTCGGATCAATAAAAAGAAAGTAGTGGTAGTTTGAAATAAATATGAAATCACTAAGTCTACGCGAATCTCAAGTTGGCAGTTTGGTCAGTGGGTTGTGACGTGGTCGCGGAATAACTCTCCCGTTTGTCTTGTACAAACATATCGTTAATTTCTGTTTTTCTCGTATAAGTGCCTTCTCCCTTGGGGCACTACTAAAAATGTGTTATGGATAGCATATTATTACAAGTCCTCTAAAGAGAATAGACCCTCCTGAGTCATAAACTTTTGAACAATTAAAGTTTTAGTCATTTTGTGTGTTAGAACAATGGGAAAATTCTCTGCCACTGTGTCACAGAGACATACCGATTCAGCCAATTTGAAGAGCCTATAACTTAGTGATTACAACTTTAGCAAATTTATAACATTCTCATTTTTTCGTCCGATTTAATTCGCACTTTCACCAGTCTACAGAGTAGTTTGCTATCAAGGTAAGATTTCGCTTGAAATCGTCTTTTCATCCTTATTAATGCAAACCAAGGTGACTCAGGTCGCTCTGCACTTCATTTCGGCTCATTGGCTTGCCATCGCTACTAATCTTTATATAATATACTAATCTTTATATAATACTTCATGAGCTCATTATAATGACGTTAACGACCTCTTTAGAAAAGTAATTTTAGGCACGTAATGATATCATCTGGAAAATATAGTTAAACAAGCCCTGATGAACTTTACTTAAGAAAATAACATCCTATATTTGTCCGTAAGTTATCTTGAGCTTGGAGAGATTATAAAGTTCGCTTCTAATAGTTTTCTTTATACATTCTGATACAGTGTCGTTTGATAGTAATAAAATCGAAATTGTTCTTTATACATTGAAATTAAAAGTTAAAAGAAATGAGTTGTTATGAGCCTTCTGAATCCTCCATTCAAGGCAACAACGAACGTCTAATCCATTTTTTTTTGGAGGGGGTAATCTTGGCCTTCCTGCGACAAAAGCCTTTAATATGGAATTAGCTATACAAATCTTATTATGTAAGTTATATAAATCTACAAAATAGAATGTATATTATTCCTCACATATTTGACATTAATCATTCAGCATTGTATTGTGTAACATCATCGGGGAATTCAGTTTTTTTCTTCAACCCAGAACTAGATTCACGGCTACAATGCCTTAACATGGATGTTGGATCAGAGAAACGTGATGTTATACACCCTGATTTGATATTGCCAGGAAATTAGCAATGGCGGCTCTAATACCGAGCAAACATAATCATGGCCGCCATAGATTAAACGACCAATAATGTTCTACTTCCAAACAGATTGAGAGCGGTAGAGAGAGGAGCACGATTGCAAATATCTGCACACCCAAAATAAACCTTCATTCACCGTGTTTGATATGAATATAATACCAGGGACGATGTTATGCCGATAGCTGAGTGTGTCGAACGAATTTAACTAGGCAATCAAATGAACAAGTTTTTATGAAAATAGTTATTATTTCAGCTAGGTATGTATAAGTTCGTGTTATTGGTAGAATATGACGAAAATGAAACAAGTATCTTTGAAAAAAATGTAATGAAACATTTTGTATGCAATGAAAATGTAATTAGTCATTCGATTTCGGTTGTCAAATTGACCGTACAATTACGGTCGAATGTGAGATTAGAACCACGCTTTGATATTACAAAATGTATAAGAAACAATGGGGGAAGGAGGTAGGAAGATAGATATAAAGGATCATAAAGGCAATAGAGAGCTAGAGAATGAGAGTGAGACAGTCACAGAAGGAGAGAGAGAGATAGAGAGAGAGAGAGAGAGAGAGAAACAGAGAAAGAGAGGTAGAGGGAGAAAGGGAAATAGAGAGAAAGGGGAGAGAAAGATAGATATGAAAGATAGATAAACAGAGAGAGAAATAAATAGAGAACGTGGGGGAGAGAGAGAGGGGTGAGAGAGAGAGAGGGGGGGGGGGGGGGGAGGGGGGGAGAGGGGGGGGGGGGGGGGGGGTATACAGTGTGACGGTTAAGGTGGGATATGGCTACCATTTCATAACAACCCTCGTAATAAGACCATTCTACAGGCCCACTGACCTGAACTCCACATCCCAAACCGGTAATTATACTGAGTGGTCCCTAATTTCGGAATCGATAGTCCATTTTCTCTCTCTGTACAATGGCCGAGGTCAAACGGGGAACCAATGTCAACTTGGTCGGGCAAGGACGGTTCGAGGTGAATTTGAGATCAGGGGGTGTTTCACAAAGATCTTTAGTAGAACTTAACTCTAATTTGGACTTTAAAATTATGGAGAGCCATTTGTAGCCATAAAATGAAATATATTCAATAGCAAAAATTCAAGTATTTTAGACTTTTCATAAATTCCACATCAAGAACATGAAATCTCCTTGATAACAGAAAATATGAATGATTTAAATCAACATTTTATGCCTTTTAAAATAACTTTTAAAAATATTTCAAAGATGCTTACGGTTTTCCATAAAATATTGTTAAGTCCAACTTAGAGATAACTTCATCTTAGGATTTTTGTGAAACACCCCCCTGGTGGTTGGAGTTTCATTTTGCAATAAAATGTGTAGAAAATATTCCGAAAGTAGGGCATAGAGATAACGGAGTACGCTGAGGTTTAGGAACCACCGAAATCCTGACTTAATTAGTAGATTTTGTCGATTAAACTCACAAACAATCAAAAATCCGCCCGCAGATATAGACATAATCATGGGACTGCATAAATGAGTGCCCAAAAGATACACAAACATTTATGTAGGCCTATGTTTAAGTAGCTTGTTCTCTGAAGTTAAAACGGTAACACACGATTGCAATAGCTCACAAATAGCTTAAACTTACCAGTACTTATTCCTTCCTTTCACGTTCGATGTAAAATATGAAGAAACTCCTCATGCTTATGATGCAGAGAAGAGACTGGATAATTACACCATAAAGACGTTCTGTCAATTGAAAAGTCTACGTAAGCAGGGTAATTGCGTGATTTAATAACACTTTCCATCAAAAATTGCCATTACTTGAATTGAAAAAGCCTTCATCGTTTTCCACATACTGGGTTACAGATTAAATCATCAAAGACACAATTATACCATTAATTGATCAGGCCTCGCCATAAAGCACGGACTTCTTTTGTCAGGCAATTACTCTGATTAATTTCGGATGTTCACAATGTTAAAGTGATTTATTTATCAACTAAAAACAAAGGGTCAGTTTGAGGCCGCTGTAATTAGAGCCATGCCATTGGACGCACAGCTCTGTAATTATACGAAATTGATTCTGATGGTTAAGAATGATGCAGTTTTAGGCACGTAAATAGTTGTTAAAGGTAATTTAAGTGGGCCTACCGGGGTTTACTTTGGATCATCGGGCCATCGCTTCGGGTTGGCAACAGAATAACAGGCAACAGAATAACAAGCAACAGAAGCAGTTCTTTTTTGTTTTACCATTACAAGAACTCAAATTCCCTTTTAAAAAGATGAAGTCTTTAACAAAAAATTATATCGAAAAAAAGGAGTCGCAATCATCTCCAACAAATACGAAAAGCATAATATCTACGAAATCAATCACACAATTCCTATCTCCATTCGATTTTCTACTGGTCGTTTAGTTCATTTAATGATCTTTGAAGCAAATTATAAAGGCGATTCTGTCAGGTATTAATCTTCATTATGAAGACAATATCTCGATGCTTTGATAATGCGGTGGCGCCTGCCTGGCTGCAATAGAACGCTGTTTTAATGTCTTACGGCAATAAGTCATTTTCAACTACAGAGTTATGTCTTACAAACATATAACGGGCGACACTTGAGATCTTATTTGTCATTATTTAATTCGCTTCTTCCTTTATCTTCCTTTCTCTTTTTGTTTACTATGTCTGTCTCTATGTCTGTCTCTAGGTCTGTCTCTAGGTCTGTCTCTAGGTCTGTCTCTAGGTCTGCCTCTAGGTCTGTCTCTAGGTCTGTCTCTAGGTCTGTCTCTAGGTCTGTCTCTTTTCTCCCCATCTCTTCAACAGAAGAAAGAAAACAAAATCCTAACACTTTCTTGTTTAATACAAGGGAGTGCCAATCGATTTTCTCTTTTGGGTCATCGTTTCTCTTCCTCGCTTCACTTAGCTTCCAACTTCACCCTTTATTTCTTTGCAGTATCTGTTTTCATCTTTACATCTCCCTCCAAATCTTTATATTCTCTCTCTCTCTCTCTTTCCATTTCCCGCTTCTATCACAACCTCTCTCTCTTCCCTCTTCCCTCTTCCTCTCTCCTCACACTTTTGTCAATAACACAAGCGCGGCGTTCGAGATTTTATCCCCATATACTATTTGTCACTTACAATTAGATTCTCTTCCAAATTATTTTAAATCTCCGCAAAAGGTAACCTCTCTAATGTCTATGTCTATCACACACTCTATCTCTTCTTATCCGTTTCTTCATCACCGACACACACTCTCTCTCTCTCTCTTCTCACACTTATGTCTCTAATACAAGCATTCACCAGTTTAGAGTTAACCCCAATTGTCTCTCACTCTCAATTTGCATCATTTCCATGTTTCCTTCTTGGCGTTGTCTATTTCTATACCAATCACACACTCCGTCTCTCCTTATCCATTTCCCCCTCCTCACCTCCTCTTTCAGAATCCTTTACTCTCAATTTTCTTCACGTGCGTTTTGGTGATTCTTCATATCCCATACTGCATCTCGTATCTCTTTCTCTCTCTCCCTACCCCCTCTCTCTCTCTCTCTCTCTCTCTCTCTTTCTCCCCTCCCTATCTCTCTCTTTATTTCTCCACCCTCTCTCTCTCTCTCTCTCTCTCTCTATCTCCACTCTCTTCCCTCTCTTTCTCCCTCCCTCCCCTCCCTCTCCTTCTCTCTCTTCTTCTGCTCTCTCTCTCTCTTTCTCCCCCTCTCTCTCTTTCTTTCTTTCTCCCTCCCTCCCTTCCTCTCCCCTCTCTCTTTCTCTCTCACTCTCTCTCTCTCTCTTGCACTCCTTCTCTCTCCTTTCTCCCGACGCTTTCGTGTCTAATCCACTTCATCAGGTTGGTAAGTTTAGAGTACCTTCAGCTTCGCGTCAATTCAGTATCTACCCAATCAAAAGGGACATTCCTATATCCGTGCGGTTAAAATACCCGTCTTCCCGATAACAATCTACCCATTAACTTAACCGACAGAAAATACACATCCTTTTGTTTCTGTTTATTCTAAAGCAAGTATCAACAAGGGCGAGTATTCGTCTTAAGAAGTGTTCAAAAAGGTCAATGACATCAGCAATACAAAAGATCACAAGAAGAATATGTTCCAAAAAGGTCGATGGCATCAGCGAAATAAACAGGACCACAAGCACGCCGAGAGGAATTAAATGTCCAAATAAGGAAAATTGCACGAGTTAAACCACAAAAGGACTACACAAAGAAATACAAAAGTTCTATCAAATATCAAAATAATCCGGTTGTTCTACATTGGAAGGATCTAAATAATTTCCACTCTTGGCTCTACCCTTTTAGAATATATCACGATGAACACAAAAATGAAATCGAGCCTAATTCCTAGAATACAATAATCCTGCATGTCGAGTCACTGACCGGGCAGAGCCTTCTCTCTCCTTCACTCTTCATATTTAAACTTAAGCTGCCATATCAATATGTAATTGGAAGAGACTACGCAAAGTGCCATTCTGTCCGACATACGTGACTCATCAAAAAAGAATATCATTTGAGAATAAGCTGTATTTGTACAGCCATGTGTGGAAAACAGCTTTCATAGCCCCCAAACTTACTTTTTGCCACAGTTTACGGGACAAAAGATAAACAGTGCACATTTTCTTCAATATTGACCCATGTTTTCACATCTACGTTAGATCAACTTTGTGCACTAACATTAAAGGATGTATAAAGGCGTCATGACGACTTTTAAAAGTAAAATGCTATTTAAAAGGTAGAGATACTTTCTTGATTCTGAAAAGCTCCATGGTTTTATTATTGATTTACATTTCCACCTTTTTCTTACTTGTTATCTATTGGCGCTAAAACTGTAGTTGACTAGAGACGTAGCTAACATGATAATCCATTCTCATGTTTTGTCGGGAAATCAAACAATCTTGTCAAGAAGTATCGTTAGATCAAGGAACATTTCAGTCCTTTTTCGTCTTTAAGCAAATAAATCGACTATACCTTTCGGAAAACTCAGCAAAGGTGTCCCATATGCGATGCCTTTTTTTTAATACGAAAGTCTCTAATCTTTGCGGCACACAAGTAACACATCACCAGTGGCGTAGCCTGAGTATGTTCAATTGAAGGGGGTATCATGGAGGGGGGGGGGGGGCTAGGTACATAAAATATGAAGGAAAATATCAAGGTAATGAAGCATGTCAAGAGAGTGAGGGGCTTTGAATATGGGGCCGTGTCACCCTATTTCACGCCGCCTTTCCCTTCCTTTTTATTCTTCTTTATTTTAGCATTTCACATTTTTTGTTAACATCTGCCTCATACCCGCGCCCGCGTGGCTACGCCTCTGTCCACTGCAAAACCCCCTTTCTTCACTGGGTATGCTTCTGCGACGCCTTCCAACGTGATTACAGCCGTGTAAACAAGATCAGGCGACTGAGCGCGGATTATCCCGCGCCAAAATGGAGAGATAATTGCTCAACAATGTCAATTATTGATGAAGAAATCAAACATGAACGCAGGATTTTATTCTACTCATCACCGGGGAGGAGAGGAGCAATCAGGGTCTTAATGATTTACTGCCAAGCCAGTCGTAAATAATTAGGCGGAGTGGAAAGCTTTCGTATTAAAGACAGCGCCATGAAATGAATCTTGACAATTTAGAACTTGTCGTTAACAGCAAGTAGTGGTGATTAAATTTGTTTTGTGGTATAAAAACTCCCCCTCAGTAATTAAGCATGATTTTGACAAGATATTAAGGAATAAGAAATATAACTGCAATTTGTCAATATTAATAAATAAAATAAATACCAATTAAATAAATAAATTTATTTTATGTATTAAAGGGATCATGAATTTAAACACCTCTGGCAAAAAGAAATGTTATCACATTTCCATGTGACTATTTTGTTTATCGCAATTGATGGTGGAGAGTTGTATGGTATATGACATCTGGCAACTTTACCTCCGGAATGTCTACCTCTCATATTTTTACCTCTGACATGACCTCTGACATTTTTACTTCTGACTTTTTTTCATTTTTTACCTCTGACAATTTTACTTCTGACATTTTTACCTCTGATGTTTTTCTTCTGATATCTTTACCTCTGCCTTTTTTTTTTTACATCTGATATTTTTACTTCTGACATTTTAATGAACTATATTTTTACCTAAGAAAAATACGTTAGAAATACTTAAAAAGCGTTAGTTGGGATTTCAAATGAAATTTTGAAGAGAGTAGAATCATAACGAGTTGCGATATATAATTATCACTCGATTTTGACCAGATATGTCTTTCTCTCTTCCAGTCATTGTCTCAAAATCTTATTATCTCCCCCCCCCTTCCCCCTCTCCCTCTCTCCCCCTCTCTCTCTCTTTCTCTCTCTATTTCCACGTCCCTGCTTCTCGTCAATATAGCTTGGCTTAGCCTATAGCTTGCGATGACGTAATTGAAGCCAATCTGATACTTTAGGCCTTCCTCCCCATTGTTCCCATTCATACGTGACCTACACTGCGCGAGTAAAAGCCCTGTAAATATTCATTTTTCATTATCATAGTATCGAAGGATGTGACACACTTGAAGGACAAGGAAACCTATAAATACCCTAAAAGTACAAAAAGACGAGACAGAAGATATGTTCGTGTACTAGATCTTTTTACTCTTCAACAGATATAATCATTGTTATTGAGCTCAAGCTCACAACCTTTTTATCTTGATAACATTTCTGTTATAACTGCCTTGAAGTCGTTGGTTTGCATTCAGAAGATTAAGGCAGATAAATAATCGGTTGTCATGGGAATTGCTGATATACGCATCGCTAGACGAAGCGTGAGGCTACTATTGTTGAATAAAAACGTGAATTGTAATAATTATTACAAAAGCCCCCACCTTGTTGCTAGGACATTGAGAAGGAAATGACCTCTTGTCGTGTTTCGCGGCTTTTGTACTGATGAAGCACCTTGAAAGCGATGTCAATTTCTTTTTTAAAATCTCGCAATTCTATATTAATGTCGTTTCTAGAAATGGAGCCGATCCACTTACTGAATGAATACAAAAGGTCTAAATTCCGTATATAAAGGCATGTTAAATCCCATCACAATTTGGCATAGATGTCCTCATCCTAATTTGGAATAATTTCTAAAAATGGAGATGGTCTACTTTCTATAAAGTAAGGGCTAGGCCTAGTCCATGTCTAAACTCCCGATACAAAGCCATGCTAAATATCAGCACACCGTCAATACGGCATAAAATGTCATCTTTTTAGAAATGGTGTTGGCAGACTTTCTTAAATATTCATCAAGGTCTAAATTTCCCGTACAAAGTCATATTAGATAATTTGAAAGTGTGCAACAAGTATTAAGTTGTTAAAGTCTTAAGTGATAAACAAAAAATGTATTTCCTACGACAGTCTGGCATCTGATAAACCATTCTATTCAGGTCTGCATAGCATACAGTTGCACGCGTGCCGCGACCCGCCTCCGAATAATGAATGTTGCAGGGCATTAAAATGCCAGCTTCGGTAGAGCTTACTGGCAATGTTTAAACCACCTGTAAGATAGGCTCAAAGTTAATGGGGAATACCGGGTGAGGGCGACATAATGAACGTACCCTGTCAAATATGGCGACTTGTTTACTTGATATACCGAGACTTAACAATGTGTATACCAGTCCATCGTCAAGAGACGTCCTTTGCAATAAAACACATGTTCTTTAAGTCTATTGATGTGGCAATGCGAGCTAGTCGAGTATGCGAGCACGCCATTCGCGCATCACCTGAGCTGGCAAATATGACTCAAATAAAACGAATTTGATTTATAAAAAATAGATTAAACGCACACATTATAACGAATGATCTTTAAGAAATGAATGTTTTAATATTAATATTTCTTGCATAATTACAGTGACAGAGCTAAAGGTTATTTCTTCGTGTTTTTCCCCGGCCTTCGTGCTTGGGTCGACGCTTTCACAAACATTATTGTGAAGGCATGTTTATCAAGAGGAAAGCAGACGACAAGCTCACCTGTGAGTATCGATAGCTTGTGAATGGCGGGAAATGGATTGTTGCCTGACGTATCAAGGATATCAAGCTGGTAGACCTGGCCTTTGATCTTGTAGATCTTTCTGTGAAAGTCCTCAATGGTCGGTGTATAACCGTCGTCGAATTTTCCCGTCAGGAAGCGACTGACGATCGCCGTCTTGCCGACCTTCGGCGACCCGAGCACGACCAGGCGGTAACAGTTATCTTCCGGGGCGCTTATCTCCGAATCGGGGGTCGACGCTTTCGACGTCATAATGGACCAAATTTGTTTCGCTTTAGGAGTCACTAATCTGAATCAGAAAAGAAATTTTAAAAAGAAGGAGAAATAACAAAAACAAAGATGAAATCAAGGACATGATTTTGAAGCAAGCTGTTCAAACTGATAGTAGTCAGAATCTCTTTTCACACTTTGCTTGTTTCACACGGTTTCCCCTACCTTTTAACGTTTGTTAATGTTACCTTTAAAAACACATTAAAAACATTTTGAACAAGATTTGGTGAAGCTTTTACATTTCTTACAAACAAGGTATACACACAAACACACGCACATATATCCACCCTCTCTCTCTTGCCCTCCTTTCTTTCTCTCTCTCTCTCCCTCTTTCTGTCTATGTCTATGTCTCCATCTCCCTCCCTCTCTCTGTCTGTCTGTCTATGTCTGTCTGTCTCTCTTTCTGTCTCTCTCTTTCTGTCTCTGTCTCTCCTCAATCACCCACTCACAACATTTCTTTTTACCCCCACATTCATTATCTCCCCCTCGCTAGCAATGATTACATTTTTATACTTTTATTCGATAAGGAGTAAGTCGAGCGAAAGGAACAGCCTTGAATTATATTATCACAAAACGTACGTTTCCTCATGTATTTATCAACGAATGGGAAGGAAAACACACATGCACGAAAAAGAAAGAGGATGGCAAACTGAACAACGGCGCAATCGAATACCCAAAGCCAGAGTGATAAAAATACAGAAATAGTTATGAAATTCGTGACAACAGTACTGAAAATAACATACAAAGGAATGCAAATTTTCCTTTTATTATTTTTAATATGTAAACGATTACAGTTTAAGAACGAAATTGCTTTTCTCTGTATTTGTCCTTTTTTCATTACAGTGCTGATTTTGTATCACGCACATTTTTTAAATACGTTTTGCCAGTCATATTTGAAATATTTATTATAATGGTTTGTTCGCAGAATTAAACAAAACTTACACTGAACGTTCAAGAGTACGAAAAATGATTTTGTCACACGAATTATTAAGTATAAGTAAATACTAGAAGTGTAAGGAAGAAATGGAGCTAGACTTAATGCTTGATATTGAATGAGAATTATACCAGCAGATTTTCGTTACTTTATTTACATTTCCCGGTCAAAACAACCCATTAACATGATTAACCGAAATATGAATTTAGATTACAATGTAAAGTTTTCCTCAGACCGCAGTTCAATTACCAGAACTCGAGATTGGCTTTTATTCTAAGTTCCTTTCAAAACCTCACCCTCTCCCTCTCTCTCTCTACACCCTCTGTCTGTATCATGCGTTTCTATTCTTTTCTCATCTTTTTTCTCTTTTTTTTTCTTCATATTCCTCTTCCTACTATCTCTCTCTCTCTGTTTCTCCCGTGCTTTTTATATTTTCCTTTCCTTCCTCTCGCTCTCTTCCCCCTCTCTGTGTCTCTGTCTGTCTGTCTGTCTGTCTCTGTCTCTCTCTCTCTCTCTCTCTCACCCTCTATCCATTTTCTTCCCAATCCTCAACAGCCTAATTAGCAACGTACCTACATGTAGGTACCTCACATCTGTGGCTGATGTACTTCCCCCTCATATCGCCCACTAATAACTCTATCCAAAGTAAATACCTAATCCCTCCCCCTTTCACCCAAAGACCCCACCCCCCCCCCCCCCATCATACTCCCTAATAACCCCATTAACTAGGCACCTCGATGTACGTACCTAGCATTTCAAACCGAGCCTATATCCGCTTCGTACAGGCGATGAGTCACGCCGAATAAAATCACTATTCCAAAAACCTCATCCCCTGCCGCGCTTTGCTTTCACTACGCGTAATGAATAATGTTTGGCGTCGAAAAGATGGCACTCGAATTAAATGCATATCACTCGTATTTCTTTCCTGCGAATAGCCCACAAAGAATGTCTGCAATGCTATATCGCGAAATGTATATTGAGAAGTGTGGCATGATTTGTGAATATTGCTTGTTTTTCCTGGTAAAGTGATGCGTTGTTTGATAGTTCCTATTTGTAAAGTATCGACATTTTGTTTGTCGATTGATTTGGTGTTTGATGGAACAGTCTAACGATTTTTTTTCTGACAAATGAGGTGTTCTTTTCATTTCCAGCAATTCTTATTCCTTTTGTAGAACCTTTGGTGGGCTGTGCACTCTCTGACAAAAATAGAGATGATTGTAAAGGCCATCGAGTACAAGTCAAATCACTTTTATGTTATGTGATAAAAATAGAAAAACATTCTTACTTCAACTAGCCTAAACATGTACCATTAAGTATCGTGCTTTTTATTATTTTCCAAATAAAATGATGAAGCATTTGTTGTTCCGGATGAGGTGCCAACTTCGGAGCTCGTTTTCCATACCATGAATGTGAAAATACAGAGATATACAGGTATACCGGGAAACGGGTCCGACTCTGACTTGTGAATCGATTAATACAATCATTAAATTAAATTTCTTTATCATAAACATGGCGCTCGTATATTTTTTCTCTCCGTTTTTGATAATGACTCATAATGGATTCATAGGTGAAGTATCCATCCTTTTTTCTGAGTCCTTGTAATGCAATGTATACCATCACAGCAACAATTTGACGGTTTAACAAAACATCAAATTCTAATGCTTTTTTTCAATGACATAAAGTAATTCGACAGAAATATATTGTAGCAGGCATATCAAATGATTTTGTAACCACAAATTACCAATAGTGTGTTTGAAAGGAAGCATTATATCAACCCGTCTAGAGAAGCAGTGTATTTTTAAAAACTAAAATCCAATGAATTGAATAGTTTATTCAAATAACAAAAGGAAGTGAAATACCGATTCCAACAATATCTTTCTTGCAGTTGGGGGACTCAATTTGCTGATATTGAAATACAGAATTCAACAACATTCATAATAACATAAAAAGACTGCATTCGAAAAGTGCATCACTTAATATTCTAAACCGTGAATAACGTGGAATATACAGTATGCGATGTAAATACTGGCCAGACCCTGACAGCCGCCGGCATCCATCGATCGTCCCATGTTTACCCTTGTGTGCCACCATCCATCATATTTCGTCAGTTCGGTTGACATTTGGGTCACTGTCAGTCTGAGTTAGCATCGGTTCTACGACACATTGATCTGACGACAGTTGCTCTCCGCTCTAATGCCTACTCTAAAAGTTCTACGATGAATTCTCCAGCGACAGGTTCCACGACACAATGCTCTGGCGACGGTTGCGTAGCGGTCAATATTCTACACCATCGGTTCTACGACAACCTTCTCCGGCGACTGTTGCTTGGCGGTCAATTTCCTACACGACGTCATACGACACATGCCCTGGCGACTATCGCCCCAACGTCAATATACTATAATAGGTCCTACGACACATGCTCTGGTGACAGTTGCTCAGCGGACAACATCCTACTCTAAACTTTACGACTTTTCCTTCAACGACAATTTCTCCACGGTCGACAGCCTTGGATCACTACCTGAAGTACTAACGACAACACTCCACCAAATACTGTACCTAACCCTAACCCTAAACCCAGAGCATCAAATCGGAAACCAAGCCTTTACCCTAAACCGTTTCAACTACATGATGCTCCAGTGGCCAACTGTCGGAATCCTATACGGTAACTTCAATTCTAGACACCAAACACTCTAACAAGCCCTAAACCCGAGCCTAACCTTAACCTTATTTTTGTTAATGCAACCTTGACCTTAACTTAAACGCGAAATCAATATCTTTGGCAGAATAAAAACACGAAGCACATGTCGGATCAGCATAAAAACCTCCCCCGATATTCCTCCATCACATCCCTCGATGTAGATTGTCTGTGATTCAAAGTGGACGGATGAATCGGAGGTGATTTCATCACTTTCCGCTTTGGATTTATCCGATGAGAATTCGGATTAAGAGAGATGGGGTGAGTGAGCGTTGGCGAGCTTAATGCATTTTCCTATTCAGGAAAGCGTGTTCCATCCCAAAAAGTTCAATAGTGCATCGTCTTGTTAATGAAACTAAAGTGGGGGTCAACCGAGAACAGTCCGCTGCCGAAAACATCATTAGCATTTCAGGTATTTCCTTTGTTTTGCCAAACACGAAATGTGGTCGAATATTATGGGTATCCTCTAGGTACATCGCATTGGTGTTTCAAGGATTTTTTTTAATACCTGGGATGATATTAAACCTCAGCTACCAAAGGCACCGTATTAACCCTAGTTTGTTATGACTGTGTGGGTTGAGGAAAGGGGCCTCTGCAGACCGGGTGAGGGGGGTAATTCTAATTTACCTGAGCTACAAAATGGAACACCTGAATTTTAGTTGTGTGTTGTGGTGGGGTGAAGAAGAGGCTTCTGCAAAAGCAATTACCTGAGCTACAAAAGGTAACAACTCTATAGTATGTGGAGGAGAGATCATGGGATGGGAAAGGGGCCTCTGTAAACGCTGTTTACATCCTACATGTATGCTGGATACGCCGCTTTAAATTATTTTTTCTGATTTATAAAAACAACTTTAAATCTTGAATGATGTGGCTTCATTGAAGGATTTGTGTGACACATAAAATTATAGCATTTTCATTTTCTTACAAGATCAATTGGCAAAGTATACTATCTATATGTCCAAGAATGATCAATAAAAATACGAGATGAAATGGATAAAAATGAAAAAGGATTACCACAAACACACAACTTATACAAACAAACATGTTATAGATATACCTTGTGTTAAGATATTTCATTGCTTTGCAAGCTTTCGGGGTGGAATATTACGTTCAATTTCAATTTGTTTGTTCTGAACAAAATGAACAAAAATAAAAATACAAACATGCATAGTAGCTTGTAGTTTGTATTTTCTCAATTTTCCATATTACAGGCCGTTTTCGCTCCAACTTAACGCAAATCCTTGTTAAATGATTCTTATGACTCTTGACAATCAAATTCATCTGTTACAAATAGTAAATTTCAATGGTCTTAATGCATATTAGCTACACAGCATGTTGTTTGGTCGGATAAGCAATAATATTAATCCAACCAAGCAACAACTAATGTATGCAACCTGCAATCTAATTATTGAAATTAAATTACTTGTGACAGGTGAATGCAATTATTCTTCACCAGGAAAAGGTTTGGAAATTCGATATGAAAATATTCAATATGAAAATGGTCTTTATGATATATCGAAATATGTGAATAAGATTGGGATTTTACCTTTGTAGGTAGCTAAGGTTATTTTCACTGCTTAGATCCACTGAGCGAGTCTTGCTTCGCGATGTATCGATTTGGTTCCCATTCTCTGCTTAAAAGTTGATGAAAACAAACCTGTCTTCAATCTCAAATCCAAAAGACTCTCTAAAAACAGCTGTAGTATTCCAAACAAATAAGAACCACGGAGAAGTTAGACATCCGGCTGACTTTAAGGAGTACGTTCAGATCTATGGAAGAAAGCAAAATTGAAAATGCAGTCATCAAATAAAGTTTCAGGAGAGTATCTTGATTTCTGACTCTCCGAGCGGGTAACTAGTGAATGAATGGACGGCTTCAAACAAGTAGTTGAAAAACCACGACGCCACCCGCATTTTATACGTGTTTGGTGAATGTGCGTGCTCAAAATGATCAAAAGCATACACACACACTGGCCGCACGTACGAACACGGCGATAACATTATACGTAGTGTACAGATTGTGTGTGTGCGCGCCTGTGCGAGTGAAAGCGTTGTATTTGTGTGTGGTTTACGAAATGCAGCATTGCGAATCGGCGCCTTTTGGTGCAGTTAATGTTGTGGGCGTAACCATAACATTAAGCACGTGCTTAAAACACATAATTATTGATGGATTTGACGCCGGGTCTCTTCTGAGAAGACATTCATTTTATGTACGAAAAAGATATTAAGGAAAAAAGAAGCTTATTTGAGGGATCTCCTTTGATGGAGACATTATGAAAATGGCCTACTGATACACACTCAATACGAAGTTGATTCGTAGTTCTATAGTGCAAATTCACCCGGCTGTGTATTGTTTTACTCATTATGAATACGTACATGTGTAGTAAATATAAGTCGTGAAAAAACTTCTCTCTTTCTCAAAATGTATTAATTCTCTTTTAAGAGGAACTGATATTACAAAATTTGAAGAGTTATACGACAGAAAAAAGAGAGAGAGGGGGAGAGAAAGAGAGAAAGGGAGAGAGAGAAAGAGAAGAAGGGAGAGAGAGAGGGAGAAAGAGGGAAAGTGAGAGAGAAAGAGAGCGAGAGAGAGAGACACACACACACAGATGACAAATCGAAGAAAAAAATGATAATAGCTATAATGGAAAAACACTCGGCCATAATACATGTACAATGACTCGAAATGATGATGATTAATGATGATTTGACAGTAGCTAGAAGATAATGTTGTAATAACATATTTATCAGTACTTTAATCGTTCGTTCCTATATCCTCCACCTCACCCCACCCCAAAAAGGTATTTTGGAGCCCTTGGGGTAGGTTCCGTCATGTTACTGTTTACGTATTTCGTCACCCAATCGAAAGCAATTATATTAATATTGATTTTCAACTGAGTCTATTGCATGAGGAAAAGTCGCTTGGAGTTCAACCACGGTATCGTAGCCTAGGAGAAACACGACCGCGTCGTGACCTGGAAATCAATGACCTCCGCAGAAACAGAACATACTATTGTTTTTAATCTTCGAAATGGGACTTCAAATTTCAAAATAAACACGAGACATTGCTTTCCTCGCTTCTGTTTTGCCGAGTGCTCGGTTCCTGCGAATAAACACTAAGATTTGAGGACATTTATATCTGAAGTGCATTTCGAGACAAGTACAATGCATACTTTACAAAGGTATGACCTTTTGATTATGTTTGCATAGAGCAATGTTATTATTGCATCTGGTTTCGCACCAAGTTGAAGGGGGGAAACAATCCGTGAAGAGTGTGTGTCTGAAACGATGAACCTTTCAAGTGGCTGAATAATTACACTATCATCATGCCAATACTTGATTAATTGAATTCCTTACATATTTCGATCTCATGTTGAAATTGATTTGACTACCCATTTCTTTGATGAACTGTGAAGTTCTTTGATCCGTATGGTGCCCAAGATTCCGTTCTCATTCTGATGACGTCCGAATCTACGTTATCATGTCCGAGAATTTTAGTAAACAAGTTGGTCTATCTGACCGCCTATGTCAGCGTTTGTCAACATCATAGTCACGGCACCCTCCCAAATTCATTACAGAGCATTCTTATTATATCAAGTCAAGTGCGATGTAGAGGCACATTTTGTGTTTAAAAGCTGCGAGTGAGCGAAGCGAGCGAGAGAAAAAAACATTTTTAGTGTGGTAAACTGTTATTTCGTTAACAAACACACACTAGGTAAGATATAATATTATGAATGCGAAGAAAAAAAAAAATCCTGGTGTAGTTTTCCAGGGAGTTATTGTCCAGAAGGTGATTGTCCTGATACGCATTAATGTAGTCAGTAACAAACTTTGTCAATAGTAGAAACGGTAGTCCGCTTTATGCAACTGTTCCACATTTAAAGTACTACACAAGCAAACACATAAACATGCTTAAGATTATGTTTATCCTACAATATTCATTTGGATAAGATTATTCAATTATTCAATCTCGCTGTGTTAATCAGATTGCCAGTCATTTTTTTTTTATCATTTCACAGATTTGCGTAACATTGATCGCACCGTGGGATATTGGCTAAAAAGAAAGGAGTATAAAGGTCATTTTCAATGCTATAGCAATCTCCTAAATCATTGAATATAAATAATCAAATGCGAGGCTTATCGAAAGATAATTCCCTATAGGGACCATTCTCATCTAAAAGTACATGAGACCTTATCTTAAATATTTTACTTCCGTCATTGAGAAAACGATTAATTTTCCTTCAGAGGTAAAATTTCTTTATATAAGATGAGAACACTTCAGAAATTATGTATGAGTGCTTGTCAAATTAATCATTAACTTCTAGTTTCAATCCCTGTGTTTTCATTCATTTCAAAGATATAACGAAATGATGTAGGTAGGATGCCAAGTTTGTCTTCGTCAATTGTCAAAACTAAAGAAAACAACCCGATGATATAGCGATTCGTACACTCCGCCCATCACAAAACCATTTCTTTTGTAATAAATGATTGTTGGCCTATTAAAATTAAGTTTCCAAACGAGAGATGAACAGGAAATGTAATCGCCATAATTGCCTGGTTGGATGTACGCACTCTCATAAGCAGATAATCATTCATTTCAGTGGCTCCTCCCTATTATCAACCAGAGTCATTCTAAACCAAAGCAGAGCCTCTATCCCTTCAGCCAAGTGCCTGTCTGATCATAACAAGTATCAAGCAAGTACATTGATAGATATTAAAAGCAATTCATACCCTTCGTTTCCATTTTTTCAAATACTTTCGAATATAACCAGCTTAGGTTTATTTTCTTCATTTCCACACTCGTCTTTCTGTTCCTGATCTACATGTAGTCGTCGGAGAACGCTCTTCCAAACTCTAGTGAGCATAATTGTGTATTCTGGTATTAAACTGTCCCGAAGACTTGGTGCAAAGGCCAGCGTATCTACATCAAGCTAAGATTGTGTGGACTCCTCTACCATGTCTCGAAATCATTTCCCACTGAAATGGAAAATCTTTCCAATCGTTTTTTTCGTTTTTCAAACTGTCTTCCAAATAACGTTTTGTGAGGGTGATTTATTATGGTGTGGCGACAAGCGAGAAGAAGCATTGGAAGCAGTCAACGGACGAAATGTTTCTATGAGAATTAATTTGAAAGATCCATTGACTGAGAACCAATCATTAGTTTGGGCAAAATGGATAACATTGGATAATCAGCTATTGGACAATATCGACAGAATACCTGCTAATCAACGACGTTATAGTTTGACACAAGAGATGGGAGAGAATACGTTCAACTTGTTTATTGCATTTACTGAACTGAGTGATTCTGGAATGCATGTGGTTAAAATTCATAATGGGCAACAATCTCTTTGCAGTGTGGCCTTTTTCAATTTAACAATTGAAGGTACAGAACCTATCTGTTCAACCTTGTTTGACCAAGAGACTCAGAGAGTACAAATGTCTTGTGAGTGGGTACAGGACAACTTCTTAGGGGATCGAGGAGAACTTTTGGCAGGAAATCAGGTTGTGTATGAGTATGAGACTCCGGAGATGCACATTGATGGCGATTTTAATTTAACCAACAAACTCAGGGTTTACCTTCCTCTTGAAAACGTATATGATGAGGGAGTTGTGCCGAGCATGTGTTTTATTTCTAATAAGAAAAGATCGATCAATAAGACGTGTACATTTCTTCCAATACAAGACAAAACTCTGCGTTCTGTGTTTGAATGTTGCACAACAGAAGATGCCGACGCTATCAAGTTTTGGTACAATAATGGTAGCAATTTGCTTCCACTCATTCTTACCGACAAGTTGTCCTTTATTCATGTGGGACACTTTTCTTTCTTCTGCGGTGTACAGGGTGAAAATAGCTTAGTGTTTTTGCATAGCATTGGACATTTTAATCTTGTGGAAGGAACACAGTACAACATTTCATTGTCAGCATTAGGCCGAACTGAAGGATTTAACAAATCTAATGAGAATTTAAGGTGTGAGAACATCTCTTTTGAGGTTACAAATATCGAGAAAACTGACACACACCACCAAGAAGAAAATCAAGAATTGAACATGATGACCCCCAATACTGAAACAATAGAAACTACTTTGTCGTCAGAATTGTATAAAGCGACATGGGTTTGGGTAATAGTAGTGCTTTCTATAGTATTTTGCTTTGCAACTGGCGCTGTCATCTGTTACTACATTGTTTCCAGAAAACGTCGACTCCACATTGGAAAAGAGATAAATTATGCGATCCAAATGGATTCCACGGTAGCAATTGGTGATACTGGTACACAGTCTGAAGACATGGGGAACGCACAGATACAGACCCTTCAAGGCCGTCGGGATTCTGAACTTCGAGGAGCTACTGCTCCTCACGTTTCAATAGGTGAGGGAAGGCACAAACAAAACGAAGTCAGAAAGGCTCCGATTTCCAACCACCAGGGTGGACCTCCAAGCGTACATTCGCAGCACCAACATGGAGAGCCTGAGAGTAGTTGTTTTGCTCATCGCCCTACCAATTACACTTCGAATCGGGCAGATCATAAGGGTGCTGTCGGACGCAGTAACACTGGTTCTGACACAAACCCTGATAAGCATATTCGACATGATCTTGCTAGTAGGCCATACCCGGACACTACGTATAGTTCAGTGGACGATGTCGAAGGCACCTCGGAAGATATCTCGACGGAACACCGGCCTTCGGATGCACCGTCTTTCCCATATCCCCATCCATCTCCCAGGGATCACTTCAATATGAGAGCATCGACGACTTCTTCTTCTCCGTTTAAATCAGGCAGACCACAACAAAATACATCGATGACGGGCCTCGCGAGAGTTCCAGGAGTAGACGTAGATGCAGATGCATTGTACACCAAACCGGACATGAGCCGAAAGACTGCCAAAATGACATATTTGGAGTCAGATTATGACGACTCAAGGTCTCCGGCTACCAACCCCGTTAGCTACTCCGGTCGCAATCCAGGCCAAGACACCCCGTTCTAGAACATGGCTCAGACTCCCTGTTCCCGACCCATACTGAATTCAGTGGTAACATGGTTGATAATCCCACTGACCAATTGACGGATGGTCCAGAATTGTATATTAATTCATCCGCTCATTCATTTTCCTAAAGAACTCATTGTCCTTTGACATTTTGAGTGTCTTCTTTATTCAACCGTCAAGTAAAAATACATTACTTACAAGCATTTTCTATGTAGAACAAATGACACATCGAGTAGCTTATCACCTACAGTTTTGCCTGAATTGCAGATTGAGTATTAACATAAGAACAAACGGTCTAATAGATAGTGAAATAGTTTGAAATTTAACTCCATTTATGCCCGTGTTGTGTTTTCAATGTAATTGGTAAATTTTGTTACGTAAATCTTTTTTTATGTACCCTCAAACATTTAGCTGCACAAAATCACCGAACCCTTGTAAAATCTATAAGGATTATACAAGACTGTCACTGTGTATACAAGTAATATAAAAACAGACAATATAAGTGAGAAATATTTGCATATCTATGTAGTAATTTCCTTGTGATAGCGATTGCTTTATTAGGAAACCTTTTATACTTTTGTTTTCACCCTACAAAACTCACCCAAATATGGGTGTGTGCGTGCGAACGTGTGCGTGTGCGCGGAGTTTTGTGTGTGAGAGTGTGTGTGTGTGACCGTGTATAACAATACTTTGAACAATTATCAGTATCTGCACAATATAGTCTTTTTTTATCAACTTTGGTTGTAACCATTATCATAAGTATGAACAATTACTGTGGTAAGTAATCAAGAAAAATGTACTGTTCAAGAATCTCTCAAAATTGTAGCGCTCCATTTCCATCATAGTCATGTATCTCAATACAGATTCATAACACTTATCACATATGCTTTAAATGTAGTTAGATCACAACTGGGCTAATGTTTAGGAATATAGCCCAGGGCCCCGTCTTACAAAGAGTTGATATCAATTATTGTAACTTATTTGCGATTGATATCAATCGCAACTATGTACATAAGAGATAGGAGACTTCCAACTTGCGATTGATTGGAGGACTTGCGATTGATCAATCGCAACTCTTTGTCGGGGCCCAGATGTATTATTCAAAGATGTAGAAAAAAAGAAAATTAACGCGAAAGTTATGTATATATGCAGTGATTGAGGTAGTCAATGTATTTGGCATCAACATGGGCAAGCACAAAAAGAAAGTGTCCATGGAAAGATAAATAAGTAAACAGCACACAATTACGTATTATAAATAACCTTTCAAAACTCCTAGTTTCGTGTTAAGATTTTTTTAATTGTTGTTAATAGTCATGATGAAAGTCAATCAATCGTTCTCAAATTTTTAGATGAAAGCGACGTGTCTTCATTCCCACCAAAAGTAAATGAATAATAATTTCGTGTATAAATAGTCTCCGGAAGTACTCATAAATAAGGTGCCGAAGGAGAGGCTAATAAATAACGTAACTTTTGGTTTCATTTTAAGACTTTTGTATCTATGTATGAATGGCGAAGCTCTGTGAATCGGCGACTGTCTAGCAAATGTTGTTAGTTGTCAGAGTCATTAAACTGTATATGACCTATTATTAGACCTATACAGCAAATTAGACCCATACAGGCGTACAATTAAAACCAGTTGACAAAGAGAGAGGGAGAGAGAAGGCAGAGAGGTACATGGTGATTTTGATCATTAGAAATATGAATATGCAATGGTTCTACTATCATTAAAAGAAAATGATTTATAAATTAGAATTTTCATATGACGTAGGCATGAACTTTACTTGATCGGGACAAGCAAAAATAGATAAAGCTCATAAATGCCTTTCAGAAAAAAGGTAAATCGTTGAAGTAATGTACATTCTAATTAATGAACAGTCTAGGATTTGGGGGCTGGAATGGCAGGGGGAGGTATTGTCGGGAGCGGATAATTTATCGGACAAGCCTGAAAAATAATCTAGGCCGAGCCAAGGAGGACCAACGTGATTTCTTAAATCATATATCGTTGAGTAAAATAATTAAAAAAAACAATTCGGGAGGAAATATCTACTAACGCCGCTTGAATGCCCAAGAAAAATGCTATCATGTTTATCGTATGATTCAAGATGAGAGAAAATTAAACACATGCAAACCAATGAATTGCATTTTTAAAGCAATTCAACAGGCTTCTTGTTTAAAGGGATTGGGTATCTTTGTCTCAGATTCTAAAATAAATTCCAGGATGTAGCTCATGCTGGAATCATAATTATAAACCTTTAGGTCAGTCAGGAATCCCATGACTTTTACAAGCCGATCGCCTGTCTGATTATCAAGATATTTATGATTGGAATTACAAATGTAAAAAACCGTTTTCCGAACGGTTTTTATAACTCTACAGTCTATTTGGGAAATGAGTATGATAAAACTGGTAACTCAAAGATTTTTAATTTTTTGAAGCACTTCATCATCCTTTTTAAGCGCAGTTTTTGTTAGGGCTTCAATATTACACCATATCACCGACACTGATAACACGTAGGGCCATGCATCTCAGATTTGTAAAACTGGAAACATTGTTAAACAATGCCTTTAATGAACAGTCAAATAAATGTATGTACCGACAATAATTTTGATGTAATTGAGATTAGAGCACATCAGGCTGATTTTTGATAGTCATCTTACATGACCTTTGTATAACTTCGTAGTTGTATATTTCTGATTTTGCTTTCACTTACGACCCTGGGGAACCGGTTTCGCTTTTGTATACTAATCATGATGATATATTGATCATTGTTCACCTTTCATCATCCTTTGACAGGGTAATAATGTAAGCTGTAATAATTGTTTTGACATGTATTGAATGATGAAGAGATGAAATGAATAAGGGATGTGTGTATCTAATACCACAGTCACACGGACAAGACCGATACCAAACCGACAATAGACGGAACAAAGAAATGCATCATCATTAATGACCAGGAATCGGTCGGTTAGTGTCAGTTTGTAATCGGGCTGGAGCTGTGACTGAGGTTTCACGAGTGATCCGATGTGCCCTATCCACTCAATTGGAACCCGTTTAACTTTAATGGGAAAATCAATTGAAAATACGAGATACCAAGTAACACAAAATATGATAGGCACAAAACTTTAATCCGATTGTTGATCTGATACCAGATAGGTTCCACATTAGACCCAGTCCCAGTGTGGCATGTCCCTGATACAAGCCTGACACTCAAAAGATATTCTTCATGTGGTATACGTGACATGATCACACTCAATGTTCAAGGAGGCACGATGTCTCAGTGGTAGATCAGTGGTCTCGTAACCGGCAGGTCCCTGGCTCGAAAACCATGTCATCGCGCTCGTGCCATTTGGTAACGCATCAATCCTGATGACCAAGTTCCTCTGAGAGGACGTAAATTCATCGGTCTCCTGGAAGGTTTACGTACAAGCATACATACGCTTTCTATAGCAGGTCAGGTAAAACAATCATCATCAAACCTAACAGGTATAGTAGGTCTATGCTGAGGAATCTACTTAGGTCTCTGTACTGGAAGACGTGATGGGTTGTGATAATAGTTTATTGATACCTTGTTAAGGTCATGTATTCTGTTGGTAAGCCCTCAATTGTTTTTGCTTCAAATTTCCTCGATTTTAGAAGATGAATAGGAAGATATTAGCAATACTAACTACCACAAAGAAGTAGTATTTTGATTTCTTTAAAAGACATATTTCTCATATACATCTGACGGATTCTGAATGTTTTGTAAAATGAAACAGCAACTTGTTCTTGAAAGGTGCTCTCGTGAAGATTTTAAAATGCTTTAAAATTAGGTTTTATCAAGAGAAAAACAACTCTTTCGTAAATACAATTTTGTTTCATCATATCCCAATCCCATAATGGAAAAAATGAAACAAAACAAAACAAGAAACCTGGGCCGTAAGCGGTATTAAAAAGATAACCTAGTGCTTTTACGTTACTAAAAATATGGAAATTTATCCTGTAGCTGTTCCAAAAATAACCGGCGTTTGTAAAATCACTTCTTTGAAGTACTCTGCCCGAGGTTTAATACAGATTCTAGAATAACAACTCCGACGCAGGAACAGATGTGTGTTTACCTGCTTTCTCATTATGTATGATTATTAAGTATTGTGTATTTCCGTACTAATATAGCATCACTCGCACTCCGCCATTTAAAAATTATTTTATTAAAACAAAATATTGCCCAGTGCGACACTGCAAAAAGTCCCATCCGCAGGTACTTACGTATACGATGGAGGCGCCACGATGTAGTATCGCTTCCCAAAGGTGTGCTACCGAACGTGATCTGCATGGAAAGAAGATTTTGTTCTTTTCCAATATCACCTATATGATATGCCGAAGGATAACGCCGGTCAATTTCATTTGCAACACTTCTTAATTTATTATGCCTAAGGGTCACTTGTAACAATGAATGCGTCAGCTTGATCATATTTACAAACAGTATTCTATATACATATATAGGCCTATGTGGACGTACATGGGGAATTCACAACAACAAAAAAATCACAAAGTTCTTTTTTTCAAATATGTATTTATTTGTTGTCATATGTGCGACACATATCTTCATCATAAACGTCGGGACATAACCCACGAATTAGTTATCTAGCTAAAATATTGGAGATTCGGATTTCCTTTCGCAAATAATACATTAAAATTCCAGCATATCTGAATGATTCCCTCACTGATAATCTTTTGACGTTTGTATTTATGAAAACATAAAGCTAAGTAAATATTATTATTGTTACTACTACTGCTTCTACAACAACAACAACAACAACATCAACAACTACTTCTACTACTTCTACTACTACTACTACTACTACTATTACTACTTCTACTACTACTACTTCTATTACTATACGACTACTACTACAACTTTTATCATCATCATCACCATCACCATTTTTATCACTGTATGAATCATCCATTTTCGCCATCTCCGTCTGTTTGGTCTCTATACAGAGCAGAGACAAAAGGTTGGTTGAATCAGGCTACATAATTATAGACCTACACTATTACAGTCGAACCTATTTATACCGTACAATCAATATTCATAAGCTATAGCCCTTGCTCAAACTTCATTTCCTTTTAATTCCAAGTTTGATGAAGGAATCGAGTCTGAAAGAATAAAGCCCTTCCTGATTTGATGTAATCCTTTGAAATTAGAACGAATAATGAGTAAGAGGATTCAAGAGTTTGCTCGACCTTAGTTCAGCAGTCCAGATGCCATCGAAGAGAAATCCAACCTTAGCTAGAGAAGCAGACTCGTGAATGGATATAAAGTAAGAAAATTATGCAATTCGAAAGTTGTAATCGCCATACGTATGGGAATTTCAAGTAGGCTGGGTCGTAAGTGTAAGTGTGATGTATTTTCTGACAGCTTTCCGATTTGTTCCAACACTCAGAATGACATAAATATCTTTTTTTTTCAACTCAGAAGGGGCTTTTATTTTTGGAGGACCTGCACCTCAAAATGTATTATGGATAGCATACTAGTCTAGTATATTATATATACTCGAGTGTATTTTTCTCTTACAGAAATCCACAAACTCTTTTGCAGACTGTAAACTCTGAGTTGACAAATGCGACTTTGTGGATTCATGCAAACAAGTTGTCTTTAAATCTTAAAAAAACTAATTATATGCTCTTTAGTAATTCCCTGAGTATATTGCCTGGAAACGTAATGTTCAATGGTGTTGAGATTGAAAGAGTATCTACATTTAAATTTCTTGGCCTGCATATTGATGAACATTTAAATTGGAAGTACCATATTAGTAAACTTTGTAAATTATTGTCAAGAAAATACTGGTGTAATTTATAAATTGAAATCTGTGTTCCCACTGAATATTTTACGTATGTTGTACGGAACTTTAATTTTGCCATATTTGCACTATGGTGTGTTAGCTTGGGGCAACTCGTTCAGATCTCAAATGGATAAAGTACTACTGGTACAGAAAAGAGTAATAAGAATTGTTTGTAATACTCACTATCTTGCGCATACAGATGTTCTTTTTTATAATAGTAGTGTTTTGAAAGTTAAATATATTTATCATTTACAACTAGGAGCTCTAATGTATGAATTGAATGCAGGTCTACTGCCAGTAGCCTTGGCTAGAATATTTAAGAAAAATAACCAAGTTCATAGTTATTCCACAAGACAGGCGCAAGCATATCACTTACCTCTTGTTAGAACGCAATTTGCCCTTACTACTGTGGGGTCCACTGGACCTAGGTTTTGGAATTCCCTTGAACCAAGAATAGCGCAATCAGTCAGTATTTATGTATTTAAGCGCAAACTGAAGTTACTCTATTTGAGACGATATCGTCTAGATTTATAGTTGTGATCAATATTTTTAAAAATTAATTACTATATAGGTCAGCATAAATCTACTCCCATCTCTCACATCTTTTCATCTGTCTGTCTTTTTTTGTTTTTGTCTGTGTTTCAGTCCTGTTGCTCGTTGTATTTTCCTGTTTCTCTTGTTTATAGCCATTATTTAGTAGTCAGTATATTTTATTATACTTATTTATGTTTATATTTTATCAGTTGTTTAGTTAGTTTAGTTTTGTCAGCACTTAAATGTATGTTTTATTCTTATCTTACGAGTTTTGTTCTTTTAGGACGTATTCATAAGCCACTCATGAGGGACCTTAAATCCACAAGCCTTGCTTTCAACCAAGGTCACCTCATCTTTCTTTTGTAACGCCATATTCTGTAAACTTGTTATATTCATGTTATATTTGTAAAGTGTGTTATGAAAGAAAGATAAATAAAACTTGAAACTTGAAACTTGTATGCTATCCATAATACATGTTGAGGTGTGCCTCAAGGGAGAAGACGCTTTAGAGGGAAAAAAGAAGAAGAAATTAATTACATTTGTACATAACAAAAAGGAGATATGCCAGTGATTCAGTGACTCCGTCATGACCACTGACCACATTCCAATCTGAAATTCGGCTGATCACCGCGTCATATCTGAAAAAACTTTAATGAAATGTCATTAGCTTTAATTTCATCAGACAAAACACACTCACTGATTTGATTTGTTCGTGAAATTATGATATTCTTCATCAAATTTATAGGTATGAATTCGTTTTCAAATACAATAAAACAATTACCTTAAGATGCATTTACGCAAGATGGTTAAAGAATTTCATTTAAATCTACCTGCTTAACCAGTCCGTGAACTGGACATTCATATTTCATTTTTCTTGATCTCATTCTGTACGTATCATATTTTATGTATTATTATTATCATTAGTATTATCATTTAGCAATATTTATGTAAAAATACTAATTATTATTATAATTTCATTTTTTTTTTTTTTTTTTTTGGGGGGGGGGGGGGGGGGGAGTATTTTACATATATGTTTTAACCGCTTAAAACCGGGTATTTCAATGGTTAAAATGCCATGTGTTTTAATAATCAGGGAATCTGAGGGTATCAAACCCGATCGTAACTATAATAATTTGGAGAAAAAAATAACTTAAGGCAATGCCAACGGCCTCGTCTGTCACCTTTTGAAACGTATATTACAATGACGGATTACGTAATCCGAATATGACTTCGATGTGATATACAATGGGGTATTGACATTGCCCTAAGCTTGAGTAAAGTTATCAAAAGGAGTTGTGATCGTGTGATCTAGAAATTACAATAATCATTTAATATATTGGCATTTTACCTTGTTTTTATCCCCAGTTCTGCATGTTAAAAATACTGAAATTAAGAAAGAAATGTGTGTTTAGATTAACCCTATAGCATTTTTAGGTACAGGAAAATATCAAATATCAAATAACATGGAACCCCCTCCTCTGCATGTCAAAAAAAATCCGGACGAAAAACTGGAAATCAATTTTTCTTTTCCTAAAATGTTACTAAGGCCTTAGTGATTCATAATATACAATTATTGTAATGAGCAAATGAATGAAGCTAGCAGTATTATGTCTTTAGTTGGCCAGGGGGAATTAGACATTTTGTAGATTTCATTTGATTTCTAATTATGAAATGAAGTCTCCCTTACTTGGAGGCGCCTCTTTCAGCAACTTTTGATTTGCTCTCGACCTTCAAGACTCATCTGCGTGGTGCAGTGGGAGACATATCACAACGACCCATTTCTATCACCTATCTTTATTAACTGTTGTATGCTGGGGCGCCGCTAGAGGTGCCTGTGTGTTTGTTTGTGTGTGTGTGTGGGGGGGGGGGGACTGAGTGGATGTAATTGTAGGAGTGTATGTATATGATTGTGTGTGTGTGTATGGGGGGGGGGGGGGACATCTTATTCTACCGATAATCCACAAAAACCAAATGTCAAATTATTTTCTCCTGGATTTCCTGTTATAATACAATTAGGTGCGCGAATCAATTTCTTTTTTGTCGGGGGGGGGGGGGGGGGGAAGACTTTGGTCAAAAGTGCGAAATTTGAATGATTTGTCATTACCTGTGGAGGAGGGGGCGATATGACGAAACATTTGAGGAAGCTTTACAGCGACCTAGCGGGGAGGGGTCCACGTGGGCATATCACTCCGCCTCCGAAGAAGATTTGGCATTTTGCAAACTTGAAACTTTGCAATCTAGCAATTTGCCAGGTTCAATAGAGACCACTCGAGAACGATTTGCATTGCAACTGCACTACCTGAACATTAAGTTGTAA
Source organism: Strongylocentrotus droebachiensis (assembly GCA_035222895.1). Taxonomy (NCBI): domain Eukaryota; kingdom Metazoa; phylum Echinodermata; class Echinoidea; order Camarodonta; family Strongylocentrotidae; genus Strongylocentrotus; species Strongylocentrotus droebachiensis. Next base: position 77,625 of record JAVYIG010001848.1, read on the forward strand.
TCCTTTAGCCATTATTTGTCATGAATTTAGGGAGCTTTATTACTAGGTCAAAATTTTCTGCAGACGACCCCTTCTGGAACATTTTCGGGGGGGGGGGGGGGTTCAATTCTCATCGGTACCAACCATATGACAACTATTGCTAATAAACACTTTTTATTCTAAATTACTTTCAAATATCAAAGGCAAATGACAGCGTATGTACCCGACGGAAATCACGTTTTCGTGCCGCTTTTAGAGCTCCTTATCCATCATTTTCACATCCCTTCGAATCATTACTCCGATTTGTATATTTTTAGGTTGAACTGCAAGCTTTTTCGAGTCAGAGAGGGAGAGAGAGAGAGAAACAACCCCGAAAGAGAATTCATTTTTGTTGAGATAAAAAGAAATAATATAGGTATTACAAAAAAGCGCTATTGAGGGCTTCGGAGCTCAGAACTTTTCACAAACTTGACATATTCACTTGATATATTAACCGTTAACTTATTGTGCAATCTTTCAAAGTTTTATGTGTCCTCGGGAGAGCTGCTCCTGGGTGCGTGACATTTAAAGGGAAGCTAAAATCATCAAGAGTAAGTGTCACGTCTTTTAAAATAGTTTCTTTAACCTCAATCATATCTTTTAACAAAATGGACATCACTTGCGGGCGACAGTGACGATGACGATGAGGGACATGATGACGTAGACTGTCCTATTTCAAGATCCAGCCCTGGGGAATAAGGTCAACGACAAGAATAACGATCATACATCTTTCCTCGATGTATATATTGCCTGATAGATGTACTGAATGACCAATCGAAGTTATATGATAATAATTGGGGGTGGGGGCTTAGGGCGCTTTGCGTTCGGGAGAGAGGGGAGGGGGCGGGGGGGGGGAGGGCTTGGGATTTGTATAATTCATTTTGTACACTAGCCCCTCTCAACGCTTTGTGGCTAGTAAAGCTCTTTATTGTTGTCAATTGTAAATGTTTCGCCACGGTTTATCGGTGCCTGTGGTTGTGTGGTATATCCGTGAAACGGACACGGTCGAATGCTGGTGAGCGCCTTTAAAACAGGTCGTATCAGCCATTTGCAGAAATCGCGAAAACGTTGCGTCGAACTGACTAGAATAAATGAAATAAACGAGAATTTTTTTTTGAAATTGTTTCAAAACATTTTCCCATGATATATCCTCTATGCTACTACATTCTCTGGGTGGTCTTGTGTGTCGTGCATTTTATGCATTTAAAAACACGAATAAGACAACTGCATGTAGTTTCATACACCATATAACAAAAGAATGACTGACATAATTTGTCCCCCCCTTTTTTTAAAACAAACATTCCCTTATGGTCGACCAATGTCCTAAGAACTTTTTTAAAGCTCAGGACTTGATAAATTGACGGTTTTAGCCAGACGATAACTAATGGCTGTTATAACCTTTTATAAAGACTTCATCTAGGGGAAATTCCCGTCGTTCGTCCCTCTACAGGTAACGTCATTAGGAGGCCATAAATCATGGTCAACAACCAAAACACTTCTAAAATGATCCCCCGGTAAAGGTATACGCGAGGAGGAACGATGGTCAAATCGGAACAGGGGGCGGAGAGGAATAACTTTGAATGGGGGAAGGGGTAAGGGCAGGCGCGGATCGAGGATTTCTTAGGGGAGGGGGCCCAACTTTTTTTTTTTTTTTGCTCCCGAAAATTTGAAAATCGCGCCGGCCGAAAACCGAAAAGTCGCTCAGTGGGGGGGGGGGGGCAACCCCCCAAAAAGGTAAAAATCGCGTGATTTTTCATGATTTTTTTCTCAAGGAGGGGGGGGGCCGGGCCCCCCTCTGGATCCGCCACTGGGTAAGGGGGACTCGGAACGGAGAGGGGGGGGGGGGGGGGGGGGGAGGGCGTCATAGGTGTCTGTAGTTGATTTGCCATTTTACATTTTTTTAATCATCTGTAAAGGAGGTAAATTCACCATGGGTAAAACCATGGACCTGGTTAAAACACGACTGACAACAGAGTATCAGCTAACTTAACCAACAAATCTACATTGGGGAGAAAAGTAAACAAGCTCAGCAAAATAAATTGGGCTAATCTTTTACGAGCTTAACTCAGACGGTAGTATAATTAGTAGTAGTAGTAGTAGTAGTAGTAAAAGTAGAAGTAGTAGTAATAGTAGTAGTAGTAGTAGTAGTAGTAGTAGTAGTAGTAGTAGTAAGGGTAGTAGTAGTAGTAGTAAGGGTAGTAGTAGTAGTAGTAGTAGTAGTATTATAGTAGTAGTAGTAGTACAAGTGGTTGTAGTAGTAGTAGTACAAGTAGTAGTACATGTAGTAGAATATCTAGTTGTAGGTACAGCAGCATTTATTATTGGTAAGAGTGGTGAATGTATTGGTATTTCATAGTGTTTATATTAAGAAGAAAATAATAAAATAATAATATAAACAGAAGAGTAAAAACGACAAAGTATACAAAGAAACAAAGTAAGAGTTATGATCCATTTAATCCTAAATCACAGTCCATCTATATCATTTGGTCATCAAATATTGTCTATAATTACGTTGGCAAGGATGAGATTTAAATCTAGAGTACTTTCAATGATTTTGGTCATAAAACCTGCTACTCAAAGTCATAATTAGCAGTTAAACAATTCATCACTATAACAATCAGTACCAGAACTCCATACATAATTATGTAAAGTAGTTGTAATAAAAATATACAAATTCAATAAAAATAACATTACCAGCTACATGATATTCTCTATCTATCTCCTAAATACAACAACAATATCGGATGTTGGTCAATGCCTTTCAATGTCTAAAAGATAAACATTATGAATATAAGTGCAAAAAATCCCTTAAATACCAAAAATTTAGAAAGTGTTTGTTATTATTAAACCATTCAACCCTGTTAACATTTTTTTACACATTAAAATAACTGTATAATGATACATCTTCTCTATTCAAGCAATACGGTGTACATTGTACGCCAACAGCATAACATTGATTAAAGTGTGAATATTTTCCATTCTGTACCGTGCGGTCTGCTCATTTGAAAAACAGAAAAACAATTTTTATCCAATGATAATTGTGCCAATACATTTCTCTGTTAAATAATCATTTCAGGTCATGTTACATGGCAGTTGGTAACAAAAGAATGAGATATTTTGAACGCAGAATGAATACAACAGGGCAAATGAATAAGAAGGAAAAAGAATACATAGAGAAAAGAATAAGAAAGGAAAAGAATACATAGAGAAAAGAATAAGAAAGGAAAGAATGTGAAGGGAAAAGAATGTGAAGGGAAATGAATATGAAGAGAAAGAAATAAGCAGGGAAAAAACTTTTTGAGAAAGAATGGGAGATAGAAAAAGAAAGAAAGGGGGAGAGGTCAGGGTAAAGAAAATGGGGGAAAAATGAGAAGAGGGGGGGGGGGGGAGAGAGAAAGAGAGAGAGAGAGAGAGAGAGAGAGAGAGATAATCTTTATAACAATGCATTTATATACTTTACATCAAGTTAACACAATCAGGATGGTTACAGAAAACATCTTGAAAGGAAACCATGAAAAAATAATTACAATCTCTGATAAGAATCATACTACACTAATATGCAATCACACATCCAAGTACTATGTTTACCAACATTGGAATGTTAAAGATCACATTTACAGAACTTTACATCATATAAGTCACAGAATAAACCAGCTAAGAGTTTCATTACAAGTCAAGTATCAATACTTCTTTCGGTCACATCACTGCCAAGCATTCCATGTTTATTAGAACCTGTTGAAAGCTATACACATGCTTTTCCTTCCAACTGCACGTATACCCTGGCAATTTAGAGGCTAAAAGCATCGAGGTGCTTCTTGTACTGTTTTCATATTCCCTTCCGAAAAAGGATTGATTCTGGACTTTGTCTGGTGTGATAGCTACCCACTTGATCCACAAATCATGCTGGCTTTCATATTCATTTACAGCAGCTAGATCACATCACATCTGATATGCACCTTTTTTTCTTCAAGTGCCAACAAATTCTTTCCTAATATCTTGTTGACCAAACAAAGCCATCCATGAGGAGATGTCTCAACATACATTAACTTGTGCGGATAAAGTTCACACTAAGCGAAATGCCCTTACAATCTGGACTAAATCTGGACTAAATCCGTACTCAACCCTCCCCTCGAAGTGGGTCGAGAATTCTGCATCCAGTGCGGATTGAAGTGATACTGATACCATTCACACTAGATTTTATGTCTGAACTGAATCCCGACCAAGTCCGGACTTAACACTCCTCTCCCTCTAGTATGAAAGGGGTTTTAGAGATGACAAATCTTGGCCCTCTTGTGTGACTACAAGAAAAAAAAATTGAAATCACTACCCCTGAACTAACATGCCTGACAACCGTCAATCAGATTTGCTAATATAATATCAATCACTCAGCTCAAAGTTCTACCTGTCATATCCCGAGTACCTATAATTATGTCTTCTTTTTTGTCAATCCATGGTTTCTTACTTGCATTTTTTTGTCTGCGGAGGGACATTAATGCATCCTTTTAACACAGCGTTAAAATGCACTTTACGCTCTCAGCACACATCATTTTGACAGAATTCCATATCAAAGTGTCACTCGGGAACAATTATAGTGTTTGATCACATGATGCTCGGGATGGAGATAAAAACTGCTGCATATTCAATTTAAAGGCCATCTTAAAAAACCCGCTACAACAATGTGACTTCACAGTTGCCATAAATTTGGAATAATTTGATGTTCTTTTCCCTCCTTTCAAGAAATTATTGTGACAATGTGATTTGTTTCTGATAGATAGAAAGTCTATATTTTCTCAGAACTTTATTGATGAATCTTTGTGAATGTTGAGATTGATCAATAAAGTTCTAAGAAGATTTAAGCTTCATCTCTGAAGGATATATATAAGTCATACGGTCACAATCATTTCATGATAAAGAGGTAACAAAAATATGTATATTTCAACTTTATGGGCAATAGTGTATAATTTTCCGAACTTTTGATATAAAGTGATATTCCCCGCTGCTGAAAACGATTAAATATATGATAAATAGAACTTGAAAAATTCAACTTCACTGCATCTAGCCCTCAAACAAAATTCAACAACCTCCTCCCTTCTATGACAAAGTTTTTATCAAATTTCAAGGTTCTCACCTCAACACCAACTTGTAAAAATATTCCAATTAAATATTCCATTTAACTGCTTATGTAACCTAAGATATTCTTATTTAGCAAAGAAAACAAAACATTGTTGGTAGTAGAATTATGCAGGTAGTATAGCACTCTGTGTGTTACTTCTTATATTGCAGCCAATGAAGAAAATGAAAAATTGTGTTCTACTCTTCAAATGGACTTTTGTTGCGTACTATAAACAAACAAGATTAAACTACATCAAATAACTTTAAGGATTTGTATGCATATTTTTTCCATTATGGAATAGACTAGTTTACTAACATATTCATACTATGGATGTTTCTTTACTGGAGACCTAGTGATAAGGTATTCCTTTAACCTTTAATTAATTAATTAACAACAATACTTGGAATCCAGTTTGCATACATTACGTGTTGCTATGTCGGGCAATCTTTTGGGTTGTCAAGAACGACCTTTCTTTAAAACGGTATGCATAACATTTTAATATCTTAGTGAACCGGTCTATTGCCTATATGGCTGACATTTCTATTTATTGAAGTTGAAATAAAAATAATTTGTTCCCTTCTTCGCTAGATGGCAAATTCATTTTCAATGCTCAAGGTTTACAGAGTGGAATTACAAGAAAATTAATTTCCCTTCCAGTTTCCCCCAAGGAGAATTCACTTGCTACATTATTGTGCCCTTAGAAGAAAAATGAATTTGCTGGGAGGAATCTAGTAGTATCTTACAAGTACATCCTTGGTATTTTCCTAATTACCTCATGTTGGAAAAAAAATGAACTCAAATGGATAATTTCATTAATATCATAAGATAATCAATCTGATATTTGTGCAAGTGAAGATCATTGAATTGCACTTAACTTTTTTTCTCAAAATCTTTAAAGACATATCGATAAAGAGTGGAAGCAAACAAAATCAAAATCAAAATAATAATGGTGCAAAGTGTTACAAATATTTCAGATTAAATCTAACCACTCGTCATGATATTGTGCGGTTCTCATTGCATAGGTAAACTGAGCCCTGGAAAACAAAACAAAGCATCAATTTTATCAAATTTTTGGACAAAAGGACATTTAACCATTTCACATTTTATGCTTTTAATCTACTTTTTCTGCCTCTCGAGATTTGTAAGATATGCTATCAAAATTGAAATAAAGTCAAAATCATTTTAGGAATGCATGAATTCCCCTTTTCCCATCATCTCAAGTCTGCTGAGTTGAGCAATTCAATATGAAGAAGAATGCAATCTTGTCACGGTTAAAACCAATCACTTCAAGAACACTAAAGTGATGAAATGTACTCTTGTATAGAATCAGGTTTCACTTGGGAAATCATAAAGCATGAGGCACACAATACCAAATTGAAGGTTGCCATTTGTTAAATTTCCCTGTGGTTATGTTATGGTTTATAGTTTTCACATTACCAAGTTAGAGTACTGGCCACTGAAGACAGCATGAAAAGTAATGTTTTAATTTTCCAGAGTGGGCGCTACAGGTTTGCTTGACCGTGTGTTAACCCAAACATTCTCAAAGTTTCAAATTGAATTTTTTAATCTCTTATTAGAAATAGCAAACTTTTATTCAACTGTGAGCTAGTTCTGACCAATCCAACTCTCCTGGAAGCCACAAGAGTGTTGGCTTATACATTACTTAAAATACAGTTAACTCTCATATGGTTCTTGATATTAAGCAGATGATATTACACCACTGACTTGAAAAATTCATAGACATCATCGGGGAAAGACAGTGACCTACTGAGATAGCATGGTATGTTCAGAGTTTTAAGGTACTCTATGAATAATTTAGTAATTGTATATGTACATCTAAATGGGTATCTCTCTACCAGCAGTTTGTTAAGCACAATGTGAAATTACAATTACAGTATTACACACGGTGAGGTGACAATATATCCACAATCAATTTCACATATTAGTTGAATTCCTACCTCTACCCCAGGACCCAACCCTGCACCTAAACCTAATCCTAATATAAAACCAAAACTACATCCCTAACCCTAAGCTTACATCTTTAACAAAATATAGCCTGAGGCAAATGTCATCAGGGTCTACACATAGATTCTATTACGTCTATGGTCTACATGTATGTTGGATCTAAAAAATATCCTCATCACAAATTATGCATGCCTTTATTTACACGTTAATGTATAGAATATGGAATGTATATAAACTTCATTGAAATTTTTTGAAATGAGGTCTGCCAATGAAGTGTATAATCATGATTACCTTCATACCCAATCCTAAATTACTCCAGAAACAACTTTCACTGGCTTTCCTGTATTCCTAAACAGACAAACAAATACACCTATCCCTCTAGTAATGTCAATTAGTATCATAATAAAACATATTTATAGTGAGAAGTCACTCCCTGGTAAAACTACTGTAATTTCACTTAAACACAAACATTCACGAGTATGCATATTCAAGTAATATTAGTAACTTGCACATTGTTTAAAATATCCTAGGCTAAAAGACAAGAAAGAAAAAGACATGTCTATCGTATTGTAACATTAGTATTAAAAAAATGGAAGACTTTCATATTCAAATTCAAATATATACAATATATGTGGCACACATTTCATATATATTAAGATTGATATGATACAAAGTTAATAAAAACAAAACTAAAACACCAGTTCAGATATATACATTAGAATATCAGTAAAACCATGAATTGATTAGGATATATAATTTCCTACAGCTGCAAGACCCATATTTACTACCTATCTATCAATTATCTGTTAATTATTTCTTAACCCCTCACCTTTTGGAACCCTATGGTGCAGGTATTAAACCTATATGGAATATGAGAATTCAGTAGTCCATAGGTAAATATTTATTCCTATATAAAACACATCATGATATTTCATATCTCTTAATGGTATGACAGAAAACTGAAAAGAAAAGGAAATCTTGCCTTTTTAAAAAATTGAATTAAAAATTCATTTAAAAATTAGGAAAAGCAGTAAAGAAAATTGATGATGCATGGGTGGGTGCCCACACATCTTGTAAGAATTCAAAACAAAATGACTAAAATACCTTCTTGCAAAAAAGATTTCCTTTAAACTTAATGATAAAAAACAAGGTAAGACAAATTTTGGCAGTTATTACAATGATTTATCCATCACATTTGATTTGATAATCACACCAAGAATATAACTGGTGGAATTCCATTCACCAACACCTGCATATAACAATATGACTGAGAATTGTTCTCTTTGTCCTAAGTTTCATCTTTTCAACAGTCTTGAGTCTCTTCAAATCATTCTGATCAAAAGGTATAATGTGATCGCTTATCATACACAATACCTTGGATAGTTAGTAAAGATAATATGAAAGAGAATGACCCAGACCAGTTGAGAGAATACATACAAAATATATACATCCGTGCTTGCACACATGGCAAATTTTAAAGTGACTTGTCATCAAAACAAAATAAAAAATCAACAGGCATAATTGCAGAAACCATGTAAGTGTTCTAATAACATTTTCTTGATACAAGGACAAATCGGTTCAAGAAAAACATTTAAACCGGAGCTAAAGTAAACAAGTACAACACTAATACACATGGTTTACCATGGTGATAGTCACTCCCACGTAAACGTGTGGTAGTTGAATTGCACCTAATAATTTTTTTGTAAGTTTTTGTGGCCTTTTTTATGTTTTCTTTGTTGGTCTTTCATGTTTTGTTGATCCTTTTCATTTCAAATGGAACATCACAAAGTATCAACTTAATCACGATGAATCATGTACGGCAATAGAATATATGGGGCCTGTCACCACAAAATGAGTCCAGTTGGTCAAAATTTTTATTCCTGTTTTTAAGTATTATATGAATCTACATTAAGTAAGCTTTAAATTAAGGGGTCACACATTAAAATTGATAAATTATATCCAGAAATATGAACAAAAACCTAATTGGACTTTATAAACAATGGGATTACCCAGTTTTGAGAAATGCATCATTTTCGTGATAATTTCAGATTACATAGCCTATATTATTTGCCAAAAAATGTTAGAAGGAGATATTTTCGTGACCTAAGCTCTGGGGACATAAACTACAAGACATTAATAAGTCGATTTTTTGAAAAATCTTAAACGTGGTAGGTGGGTCAATTTTCAGTACATACACACTATACATCGCTATTACTACGATTGAGCCTAATGCGACACTGGACTCATTTCGTGGTGACTGGCCCCATATATGATGTCATCAGTAGCCTTGTTCTAGATTCAGTTCCTTAGCCATTAAACAAATAATTGTTGAATATCAGCATCATCAGGCTTCTATCTGTAAAAAGATATGTCTATTTGACAAGATAATTAATGATTTTTTCAGGAATACATTTTTTTTTAAAGCAGCCCATTTCTTAATTAAGTGCTTGTTCCCACAGTGGTTAACGGCTGCCAATGTAAACAAGCCTTAATGGAAAGAACACTGCACCCGGTAAACAGTGGCAGAAAACAGAATAAAAATGTGAACAGTGTTTTCACAGATAAAGTATACAATGTGTACATTATAGGGGTTCTCTTTGTAGCCACAGTGTTTTACACTGTGTCACAAAATGTATACACAGTTTTTAACAAAGTCAACACTATGATGGTGTTTCGAAGTCCATTCTGTGGCAACAACCTGGTGTGCACACTCTGCGATTATATGTAGCCACAGTGTGTCTTCTGTGTCACATGGTGTGAAAATAGTAAAAATAGTGTAAATACAGTTTTTGTTTTAACAAAAGTCAACACCATGATGGCATTTCAAAGTCCATTCTATGGCCACACCCTCATGTGCACACTGTGATCCTTATTCTACTCATTCAATTAAATCATATCCTGGGTCTAAGATCACGTCTAACATAGGAAAACTTCAACCTCAGACTAAATAATTTCTTAAACCCGATTTTAGTTAAAGAGTTGAATAAAATATCAGCTTTTTTTTTCTTTTCTTTCTGTGGCCACGGAGTGTCCTACTGTGTGACACAGTGTGAAAATAGTATGAAAATAGCATGAACACAGTGTATTAATTACCTCAACACATTACCAAAAAAGGATCCATTCTGTGACCACACTGGTGTGTACACTTTGATTCTGTGGTCCCAGAGTGTGAGTCGATCAGTTTCAGCCATGTACATAAGCTGTGTTTAATCATAGGTAACACAATGACAGTGGTCTAAATCTTGTTGGCTTGTACTAGATACTAATCACTGTTACAATTTAACCCTGATGCTTGGCTAAAAGTTTTTGTTCGAGATCAGATTTAACAGAAGAAGTCTGAGGTCAAGTTCATTCAAGTACAAGTAAGTTTTCCTTTTTGTTAAAATTGATCTTTTGACCAAGGGTTGAGTTTAACTGAAGTGGTGGAATATGGACGTTTGTGTCAGACACTATGTTCTTCCAAGCCGGGCTGTTCTTGGCTATCTTGTACATATTGGCGGACTCAAGATGTTGTGTATCAAACTTGTGAGATGCTGCTAGCTGATCTGCAAGACGCTGATCCCGTAATATCAATCGTTATCTCGGATTCTTGAGCTCTTTTCCAGAATACTTGCCAACTCTGTGACAGCTGATTGCGATTCCTGCAGATATGTATGTGGATCCATGTTGTGGATGACCTGGCTGGGAATGAAGAACTTCTGAGTTGGTGACTAGCTGCTGGGCAAGGGCAAAGTCTTTGTCGATGTTATACACAATCCACTGTTCTTCCAAACCCTTGTGCTGTGCTCTGGAGTATGTGCCGACACTGTGAGACATGAATGAAAAAGGAGAGAGAAAGATGGAAATATCATCCAGGGAATATCGTCAAGTCAGTTTAGTTCATTCTTTATTCATTCTTCATTTACAATGTTTACAACACATTTCAAGGTAAATACATTGTACATTTAATGAATTAATAAAAATGAGAGGAATAAAAAAGCGCTTGATAGGTTAATAGTCCAAAGAATTGGCAAGTTATAACATTAATATTTCTGTGGAAGTTAAAAAGTGAGGTAAAAAAAAGGTGTTGGGGGTATTGAATTAGCAAAATAAATTATAAACGACTGATAACACGATGAAAACCCATTACTTATGAGATAACAGGTATACTTTAATTCAATAATACATTTTAAGTTACTTATGAAATGAATCAATACTCGTAATCCATTTCAGTTACATGGGGTGGTATTCCGGTAGCGCGTACTAAGTTAGCGCGTACTTAGTTAGTTCACACTTTTATGGAATGCCTGTTGCAAACTAATTTACCCTGTACAGATTATTTTAATCCTTCAATTAAAAGTGTCCAAAAAATTAATTTGGCAATGAAATGGGAAGAAAAAGATAATATGAGTATTAACAGAATTTCAACAAAGTCTTTTGTAGATTATCTTTGTCATGATTATTGAAGGAGGAAGATGAAACCTAGCATTCCATAGAAGTGTGAACTAAAATTCTTGTTTAGTCTGGACTTAGTCCCGGCTTAACTTATGAGAATACCACCCCATGGGCTCTGTGTATTGGCTGGATTGATGAAATCTCAATTTTTCTTTATGCAGTCTATTAAAAATTATCTACCCATTTTGTTTGGCAAATATCATACACTTGCTGTACATCTTTAAGATGCTGTGTCATGGTTTTGCTAGATTCTATGAAAATTCGACTTTTTGTCATTACCAAATCGCAAGCATGCTTTTAAGCAACTTTAAGCATGGTTTTGTAACTCTAAACCATACCCCACCCGGATTGTGTACATAATGGCTCTGCTGAAACAAATATTTGATTTGGGTCCAACTTCGCTCTGTGCCACAGTCATCATGAGTTTAGGAGAAAGCTCAATGAGATTCATGCATGACAAATTTCCAGCTGATGGAAATGTGTTATTATTTCATTTATTTATTTCCACATCAAGATAAAAACGATATTATATAATCTTCAAATTGTGAACAAATATATAATGCAATATTGAATTACAATAGTGATTCTCACATAAATTTGTATTGTATCTTCAAAAAGCTTGAGGAAATAGGTAAAAAATAATCATAACCAGATGACCATAACTTTACAATCCTCACCATCATCATCATTATCATCAACACCTGCATTGCTATCATCACTATCAGCAATATCACCATTACCATTATTCATCATCACCATTGTTATAATAATTATCATTATTATAATGATCAACAACAAAATCATCACTAATAACATCATCATCATCTTCATCAACAACATTAACATTTGCATTGTTATCATCACTATCAACAACATCACCATTACCATTATTTATCTTCACCATTGTAATCATAATCATCATCTTCACATCACCATAATCATCATCATCATCTTCTTCATCATCATCAGCATCACTAATAACACCATCATCAACAGCATTATCATCACTAATAACATCATCATCTTCATCATTAATAGTGCCATTGTCCTCAACATAATTATCATCATTACATGTGGAAGCACCTTGATCAAGCGGTTGTTCACTAGATTTTCTTTCAGTAAATTGAGGGTTCAAATCCAAGCCCAGTGTATATGTCCTTATACAAAGGCCTTTTATCTACAGTAGTCTCTCTTAACCCAAGAGTAGTAAAATCATACGAGGAAGGATCCATCTTGCTGTAATGCACTGTGCAAAGACCATCTATCTTATCATCATCATCTATACATCACAACTCTCTCACTTAAGGGGTTGGGTATCTTTGTCGCAGATTCTAAACACAATCCTGGACTAAGCTCATGCTGCAATCATAGTTATAAACCTTTCAGTCAGTCAGGGATCCCATGACATTTACAAGCTGATCGCCTGTCTGATTATCAAGATATTTATGATTGGAATTCAAAATTTTCAAACAACATTTTTCCCAAGGGTTATTATAACACTAAAGTCAATTGGAGAAAAGTAGTATGGTAAAACCGGTCACTCAAGGATTTTTACTTTTTGGAGGCATTTCACAATTTGTTTAGTGCTTTAATATTACACCATATCACAGCCGCTGAAAACACGTAGGGCCGTGCATCTCAGATTTGTAAAACTGGAAAGAATGTTACACAATGCCTTTAAATGAGAGAACGATGTTAGATTTAGTGCATTAATCTGTTCATAACCCAGTCACATCGTCGAGACTAACACCAGACCCGACATCACAATTACATTACGCCAAATGGCAACAACAAAAAATCAGACAATTTTGGAATCAGTCTGGAGTCGGTTCAGTCGTACGACCGAGCTATCAGTTTGAATGGCGGTAATGGAGTTCTTTCCTTCCCTGAGACTTTATGTACATAACACACCATCCAGGTCCACTATTTGTACTATTGATTCAGCTGAGTTCGGTAAATCTTCACGGTTTTCCATTTCAGCATAATGTTTTCCTCTACCTTTCGGCGGCAAATAACCTGCTTGTGCGGTGTATATACCTATCATTGAGAGCAGATATCAAGTCTTATCATGGGGAACTGCATTGGATACACTCTGTTAATATTCAAGAATCAAATCACAGTCGTAAAATCTGAAAACGTGAGAGGCTATGACTTTAAAAAAGTGATATAGTCAAACCTGCTTTTAAAAGCGCCGGCCCACCTGTCTATAAAGACCACATTTTCTGTTTCCCTTTAATGTGGTTTCTCATTGAAACCTGTGTGAAAGGAACCTGTACATAGTGACCATCATCTGCCTTTGAAGGCCACTGTTCTTGTCTCCCTTGAGCAGTCTGTATACACAGGTTTCACGGTACCTATGTGTGGACCCTAACGATTTACATGAAATCAGGGAACATAAATCGTTTATTTAATGATTACTCAATTCTTTTCTTGGTATTTTAAAGAAATAAAACTCATTCACCATGACAGGTTCCCAGTAGGCATCAAGGAAATCTATCTTGTTTCAGATGACACCTTTACATGGCTCTTCACCCTACATGTAGATCTGACACTCTAGTACTTACAAAACTTCATCCAAAAGAAGAAGATTCTTGTAAGATTTATCTAAAAGATGCTTCCTCCAGTGCATTAATCTCAATTTGATTAACAATTTTAATCACACTTTACATAAACTACTCTTGACTTTCTGTAATCTGTAATCATTCTTCAAAATCCATATTTCAATACCTATTTTCTTGGCAAATTAAGTTCACCTGCACTGCACTATTACTACATGTAAATCCACATCATAAGAAAGAAAGAAAAAGAAGGCATATGTTCATTTATCAAGCCCCTTCTCTTCATGATATTTACACCCTGAATTACTTTGATTTTCCTTGTGAATGGTCGTTCTGATTTCATTCCATTCAGATCAGTGACCATTATTGATTAATATTCTTCCCTCAACCCCTTTTAGGAACGGATGACATACAACATTAGTACAGCCATAGAGATTTTCCACGCTAATGAAAACTTCCAGAAGATTTACTTCCATATGATTTCTTTTCTAAAAGATATCACTGCATATATAATTAAGTAATAATTCTTCTAACCTCTTATTTGCACAGAGTGACATATATTTATAATGCCAGTCTACAGCCCATGGATCATTATCCAGTTAAAACCGTCATTATGGTCATCATGGTCATTATTTTATCTGATTAATACTAAAGGGAATAAAAAGAATCTCATTACTCTAAATCTAAATATATCAAAAAATATATAAAAAACCTTTAATCTTCTGATTCAACGATCACATGAGCTATAAGACATTGGGACAAATTTCAAAGCTCCATCTATTCTTGGCTTCACCTGTTTAGTTCTTCCCTTTCCTCATGGTCGTTCATTGGAGCTATTTCTGAACTTTTGTAATGCTACCCACACGCTCATTTTTCCTTCCTTTATCCTAGATTTACTTCTTTTCATCAATGAAGGCATTTCATTCATGATCTCCTTGAGGTGTGAGCTCATTCTGCATCTTTCTATAGTATGTTGCACCTGCCATTCAAGATGGCACGTGTGGGTGGGAGGGTGTGTGGATGTGAGTGTGTGGGGGTGGGTGTCAATGTTAAAGATAAAGTTGAGTTCTGGTCATGCGATTGCATTGTGAAAGAAAAGGTGTGGAATGGATCAGAAATAGTTGATCATGTAGCATGTAAGTATTGGTGTGTACTGCAAGGTTCTGGAGTCATCAAAATCATAATAAATTTGGCCCAGTCTCTGGTAGAGTAACAAGCACTGTACACAGAAAGATGTATATGGGACTACACAAATTGTGTCGGGGCAACTTACCTTGATTTCCTTATCTTTCTATGCTCCTTACTCAGCCAGTATACATTTTCTACCAAAATTGTTTGGCAAATGGCATTTATTTGTAATCTTGAACATTCAGTGTAAGTTTTGTTTTATTCTGTGAGAATTCATTTTCTTTCTTTACCAGAACTCAAGTGTATCTTTAAATACTGTGTGTAATTATGTCTCTCTAATGTTGGCAAATGACAAAAGAAGATGTAGAAAACGATTGAATTATCTCAGATTGATTTATCAAAATACAGTTGTGATGGTGTTTGTGTTATGGTTACTTGCATTTTTTCATTGGAACTCTCTTGGGGATTTTCTACTGTAGAAGTTGCATTTCCCTATGGTGATTTCTATTCTTTAATTACCTTTTCAGAGCTCCTTTGAAGCTGTCTAGAACTAGTCTAAGACATATGTACTTGGGCTTACTTTGTTCTATCAGGTATTTGCTTAGGGTTGGTTGTCTGCTTACATATACACCTCCCTTATTGCTAAAGTGTTGGGTATAGTTTATCTAACACTTTCTGAAAACCTACAGCAACTGTAAGAAAAATGTGAGAAAATTCTTACAAAAGCACTTTTTAATGATAGATAAATAATCACAAGAGTTTGTAAAGAGGCTAGCGATAGACAGGGACACGTTTAGATAATGATTTTACCAAAAATTATTTTATCTATTAAACAGAGCCATCACTTGTAATGACTCGAGCAACTCATTGTTAGCTATGAGATGGACCTGTCAAAAAAGGGTCTCTTCATTGAAAAGAAATGACAATGAAGTTGACTTGAAGTGTGCATGTAACTTTGTCTCTCTCTCTTTAAACATGCCTCTTTCAAACCTCATGAATATCATTTCATCCTTATTTGATTACTAGTCTGCAACTCTTTGAGTCTCTGTTGCTACTTCCTGTTCTACATCCTCCCTTTTCAATCCTACATTGTTCCTTATCTTTCCTCTCAATTTTTGTATCTGTCATCTTATTTATCTTTTGTCTATACCCTGCACGCTCCTTTTTGTCTGTTCTCTGTCTCTTCGACTCTCTCTCACTCTCTCTTTCTCTCTCTTGACTTTCTCTCTCTCTCTCGCTCACTCTCCATTATCCATCCAGAATACTGCACCAATTGGATGGACTCTGGAACCAATGAAATGAACATTGGTTGCCATGGTAACAAACGAAGCCGCAGCATCGTTATCGAGAGAAGGGTAAACAGGGAGGAATGACAAGTCATCAGGGGGAGGAAATTTGAATTTCCATTTGTCATTAAATCAAGGGTGTCTCCAATAAAAAAAAAGATGGGAGTTCTCTATCTCTCTCCACTTATCACCGCCGCAACTTTCCATCACTCCATCGCTGCGGTGAAAAGAGGACTTTCTAAATTGTTTGAGAGGAGAATCGTCTTCTCCTGTTTGAAGAGGACTATATCATAATTTGACGCTCGCATCATGTGCACTTGATGGAATCAAACATGAGGCGATTTGGGTTACATAGCGTTCTAGAAGAAGAATGGGAAGAGCTAAGGGAGCGAGGAATGGGAAAGATTGATGCAGAGAGTGGCAGAGGTTGGGGAGAGATAGGAGAGAGATAGAGATAGATCGAGAGAGAGAGAGAGAGAGAGAGGGAGGAGGGAGAAAGAGAAAAAAGAGTGAGAGAGAGATATCAAGAAAAGAAAGAGAGAGAGAGAGAAAGAGAGATAGAGAGAAAGAGAAAAGAGAAAGAGAGATAAAAAGAGAAGAGAGAAAAGGAGAGAGAGAGAGAGAGAAAGATGAGAAAGGGGAGGATGTTGATTTAGAGAAATAGAGAAAATGACAAATAATGCTCTTGGAAGTGAAATGTGCTCTTCAAGGTAAGCTACAAAATTGCATATTGGAAAGAAAAATGGCAGACATTATTCATGAAAATGAAATAAAGTTGATAGCTACTCAATAACATGTTCACACCAAGACAATCCGAAGAGAATGAATGTCAAACAATGGAACACATGTCACATAAATTCTCACATGGCATTAACACATTCTTCTGAAATGCATTTCTTCTCAAGACAACATTGTCATCACAATATCACATTTTACTATTCAAGATCATTTTTGTATAAATGCTTGAAGCAACTTTTGTAAAAACTTCATCAGTTAAAGCAAAAAATGATTGGATTTTCAAGGTTTGTTACTTTTAATACATACTTCACGAGAGATGTACTTTGTTTCTCATCTATCTTGTGTATTCACCTATTTCAAACCAAATACTTATGACAAGTTATTTAACAAGTTTTTGACAAGACTATTACATCACACTTATGAAATCTACCTGTATCCTGCCTATTGATGAATAGTGTAGAGTGGCCATAATAGTAGTGAAACAAACAAGAAGCAATATTCATTTAATGCTCGTATCAACTATTTTGTTCAGTTATTGTTTGAAATAAAGGATTAAATAAATATGTTGTGTGGGAAACAATTCTCAGAATCGCCAAGGTGGGCGTTCAAACTGAGGCAATATTGAAGACGTATTGCAAACATTTCAATGAAATATACATCTGTACCATCAAGGCATTCTCACAAAAACATCAGCTAAAACATTACAAGCTGACAGCACAATCCAGTTCTAGTACAGTTGAGTGCAATATAAAACAACAGTTGCCTAGCAATAGGACCAGTCAAATTTTGCAAATCCTACTAAAAGCAAATTTGCTTTTCATCTTAGTGCTGAATGCAAACATGTCAAACATGATGACATAACGATTCCAAATGTCACTTGTCAAAACATAGTGATTACTCATGTATGGTATATTGAAGCGTAACATTGTCTAAAGGGTACTACTGTACAGTGTCGTGTCATAATAACAAACACCATTACAACAATCTCTATTAAACAAAGTTTTCTGGTCCCCTTTCCGAATATTCTATGGGTCTTCAGTTAATTTTCCAATGGGTTTGTTACAATGGGGTTACACTGTAAAATGTTGACATGGTCAAAAGTGGCTGGCTGAAAGAAAGAAAGTGGCGGGTTTGTCTATCACTTTTGCATAAAATGTAACTGCTTTAAGTTTTAAGATGCAAGATAGGGAAGTAGGACTTTCCTTTGTACTTGGTATGAATAACCCTATAATCCCAGATATCTTCCAATTGGATCAAAAGGGGCATTTTTTGTGATGAAGGGAGAGAAACGCAAGACATTCAATTTGATTACCTGATCACCCCCAGTTACAATAATGACATAGGCATAATGCCATCTCAATTTGTTTGCTATCTGGCATCAGAAAATGGATTTTAGTCTTCATCCCGGTCGACCATGAATTATGCGGAGGTAAATATTTTGACGAATTTCCCAGAACTGGTCTTGTTTGAGTATCGGCTTAGTCATTTATGAGCTCTGGGAGAATTGATCGGTATGAGTGGGTCTGGCTTTTCAATCATGGTCTCTAGCAATCGGTTTCTTTATATTTCTTTATATTCTTTGATATATAATAATATAGTCTTTGATATATAGTACTGTAAAACCGTAAACTTTTGCATGGATGAAATGGCTGCAAATTTTGCTGGTGTTTAAGATTTGCATAGATTGCATGCCATGAAGTATAACTTGAAATCACAATTGATATAAGCAGAATGATATGATTTGAAATAGTTTCTTGTCATACTGATTACTGATGTTTACAATTTAAAACAAAATTAATGTTGAGAAAATTTCTGGTTTTACAGGATGTTCATTCAGTATAAGAGTGTATCCTAATAACACGTCGATGGGGAGCATAATGTTTCAAGCTTATTCTATAAAGTAATGACACTGCATTTGCCAGAAACTGTCTAAAAACTATTCTTAATAAATGTTCATGACCAAGACCTATAAATATGATTGATATTATGACCACCAGCAGCTAAAATGATGCCAAACTAATCTCTTATCTTTTACACTATTGTAGTCATTACTCCCAGCCCAGGGCCAAATTAAAGTTACTTATTTTGATGAAATATTTGCCAATGACCTCCAGGTACTAGATAGAATAAAAAAACATCACAAAGGCATGATTTATAACAATGTCTCCAAATAATATACATTTTATAGTGTCATAGGTGTTAGTTGAATAAATATTGAAACTTACGAAATGATTATTTTTGTGAGCCCAACCAAAATTACCTGATGAACGACTGGCCAAATAAATTCAGGTGCTAGACAGAGTAAAAACAAAACCATGCAACATTCAAAGCACAAATAATTGCCTTTACGGTTTATTATAGTTGTTGGATGACTACAAAATAATAAATGCTTCCAGTACTCAAACAGAATCAGAATTCACAAAAGCAATTTGCCAATGACATTCAGGTGCCAGACAGTGGTAAATTATCTTACATTTCAAGGAAATATATCAGTAATCAACGCAATAACCATCAATTACATTATCCAATCAGAGAGACTAGCTTAATGACCAATTTGCAATGGATCTTCAGGTGCTGGACGGAGTGAATTATACAACATGAAATTCCAAGAAACTTCAATTGGATTAGGGTGTCTTAACTCTTGTGATGTCTCAGCTCTTATACAACACGAAATTCCAAGAAACAATTTTAGTTGGTTTGAGATGGCTTAACTATTATGGTGTCTCAGCTCTTATAGAACACGAAATTCATTCCAAGAAAAAAGCCTGGTTGGTTCGAGGTGTCTTAGCTGTTGAGCTGTATAAGAGGCACTACATCATGATGAGTCAACACGCAGGTAGTGTTCCCTGATCAAATATTTTCTTTTATTTCCCAAAACCCATTGCTTACGTGGAATCAATTTTGCTATGGAACGTTTGTCTGTGAAAGAGTAAAAGGGATGTAAACAAAAGGGCCTGCAGAATGTTTTCATTTTGTTTGCTTTACTTTGGGAAATATTCAGGATCAGCATCAAAGGATAAGTTCTACAAGGAGATGTGAAGTTTTGAATTCTAGATTTCCTTGGAAAGAGAATACCTCAAGTAGAAACACTTACAAAAAACAAAGTCATAAATTTGTAATGGACATCTTGTGGAGATATGAAACTATCAGCTCTCCAAATTCAGATCTTAGTATTAATGCGTCTGTGCCTTTAGACTTAAAAACACTTGTTGCTGTAAACAGGCCTGCCAATTTAGCAATTTGAATCTTCATTTGTATGTTTTTTTAAATAATTATCATTGACTTGTGAGTGACTTACACAGTGCAGCTGACAAGGAGCCCCCCCCCCCCCAAGTAAACCTAAGCATTAGTTATCGGTGTCGTGCATTTTTGTTTTGTGTCCCAGCTCATGTTGGGTTATTCATTAACTGTTCTATGCTGGCGACTCACTTCAACAGCAAATTACTTTCAAGCGCTGGCAATTAAAAGCTGAAGGGGGAACTCCAGTAAAAATGACTAGAAGGATGAGATGGAAATACACCCAGCTACGGGCAGAGTATATTGAAAGACATTTAAAGGGTAAAAATGATACATTGAAATAATCAACACAATCATAAAGACATTGCCCCTGAGTTAAAGAGAAGGTTGAGTTCTGGGAAGAGGTGAAAAATAATTTGTGAGCGTTATCATTCTTATTATGTAAGTATGGAAGAACATCAGATTAGACATGTTCCCTGAAAAGCATGGCTCTTCAAATGCCTTCATATTCTAAATATGTCATGTAACATTGTAAAACTCCGGGGTAGGATTTTTACCCCATGTGTTTGTGTAGTCCCATATACATCTTTCTGTGTACAGTGTTTGTAACTTTACCAAGACTTGGCCAAATTTCTTATCATTTTGATGATTCCAGAACCTTGCAATACACACAAATTCTTATATGCTAGATGATCAACCTTTTCTGGTCGATTCCACACCGTTTCTTTCACAATGCAATCGCATGACCAGAACTCAACTTCATCTTTAATTTCTTGAAAGTCTGTAATCGTGTTTATTGTATATCCTTTAGGAGTCACAAAAATTATCCACCCAATAGTAGACATATCAGTTATTCAAATGGTGATTAACAAGCATAAAGGAGGAAAGGGGATTTCTCCTATGGTCCACATAGAATCATCAAACTAGAATATAACTTCAGTAAACACAAACGTTTGATGTTAGTCCACTGACAAATCCCCAACTGGTCACTTTCAACTTTATTGATAGTGATATCTTGATATTTGAATTAACATTATCTTGATAGAACTCTAAAGTTCATATTTTGAAAACAGAATACCAGGAAAGAACTTCATTCATACGGAGCAAAACAGTTTTTGGAAAGAGGTACCGTTTAAAAGATTGTAAAACTTAAAGGGATAGTTGAGTTCTGTTTTCAGATCGCAAATGCCTTCAAAGTGCATGGTTATTGCTCTTATTCTAATATCTATGACATTTCTAGTGCCCTTTTAGGACCTAAAATTGCTAAGAAGGTAATTTTAGACCCCAAAATGTGTGAAATTTAGCCAATACGATCATACCAATTTAGCTCCAAGTTAGAAGAAATACGGTGACCGTTAATTAACTAATTAATTAATAATAACAATACATGGACAGGCTGATTGTGCGAGTTAAAACCAACACGAAAAAGCCAACATCGGCATTGGCTGAATTCAACGTAAAAGGCGCTATTTTGTTTTTCAACGGCTGTCAACGGCAGGTTCAAATTATCTAATATTTTTGGTGGTACACAAGTATTAGAAATCGTTATATCTATGGATATTTCAGCCGTCTCTGATCAAACAAAGATGATTTTGTCTTTTAAATTATTTTGTGTAGCGCCCTCTGCAACAAAACTCAACTATCCCTTTAATTGCATAGATGAAACGGAACCGACGTGGAGAGGAACCGACACAAAGAGGAACGGACATAAACAAGTGAAGAGCTTTCTTTATTAGACAAGTCTACAACATTTGATACATGTCCTGGTGTCTATTCATAGGTGTCCAAAGCCTGGGGAGGAAGCTGTTATTCACATACTTCTAACTTGTGCTTTTTAAAGATCTATGTTTATCTGCAGATCTTCACAATGTACATTAAAAATTTGCAATTTTATAAAGGAATGCTTAATAACAATGATGATAATAATAATAATTTTGAATATTTAGCATGGCTAATATCAAAAAGTACCATGAATTTATTTCTTTTGTTTTCCTGTATCTTATATCAAGGTGCATTTCTAAAATGCATACAGACACAAATTAATAGCCATGATTTACAATACACACATTTTTTTTTCTTCAGAAATAATTTACTGAGAATTTGTTATCTTTCAAGTAAGTTCATATCTAACAAAGATGTATGTTGATTTAATTTTATCAAAATATAGCAATATTTCTTCTTCTTTTTTTTTCTTCTTCTGTTTAGTCTGTTTCCTTCAACTTGGAAAATTCTAGCAGAACTTTAATATGGGTAGGGTACATGAGCCAACATTTTACAACGTCCACGTAAAAACAGCATCAGATCTAGCTGCTGTAGCCTCTTGTCAATTCGAGACGAAAGGATTCGACAAGGAACAAAAGTGAGACCGAGGACCTCTGGGGCGGAAATGAAAAGTGGAGGATTTTATGCGGAGATTAATTGCTGAGCAACCGAGGGACCTGCGGCCGGCTGGTATTACATTAGACTGCCAATATCCTTGGGAACAATGAGACGATTGGCCTCTAATGAAAAGAACTTGTCTTTAAAGTGAATGAAATATGGTACGCCACTAAGTCTGGACTTTGACCTGTACTTGGAAGGAGTTTTAGTAAGTTTCAATCAAAGGGGAGACTTTGTTCCCCCTTTTACTCCTACGCTTTTTACCCAACACCCACTTTCATTTCCCATTCATCACATTAACTTTGCTGTGTTGCTATTGGCTCGTTTGAATATTAACCCCTGTTTGTGTATCCCAATTCATAGTTGTGTTAGACATATTTCCTCTTAATTCCTGCCGACTTTTGTCTCATCACTTCTCTCTCTTTCCATTTATTTGTCACAATGGGACCCTATGCTTGTTCATTGCATATACTCTACATCACATATTCTATACCTGGCCTCCTCCTAATTTCGAAGACTTTTTGCACTAATTCTTCAAATTGGCAAGGCCTTGGCCAGCTATTCGACTTCAGTCCAGGAGCGATGGAACTTCAATAAACATAACTCATATAAGAGTGAAGCTCTAAAAGCAAATCTGATTTAGAATGCACTTTAAACTTAGGAAAAGATACACAGTAATTTTTCAAGTAATATTTCAAGTAATAAACAATTTAACATTCTGCTTTGGCTTAAAATGTGAATTAAAAAAAAACTTGAAGAAAAAAGGTCAACATATATCAAATGAAAATGCAATAGTCATTTACAATATAATAAAAATACTCCTTGTATCTTAATATGAATAACCTTAAAAAGTTAAAATTATAGATATCATCACAACTATGAGATTGAATTTTAAAGTGAATTTCAGCCCAAAGTTACCACCCATAAATTTTTGCATTCCGTTTTATCACTGTTTGAATATTTCTTCTTATTTTTAAATTATAGACTCCTTTCACAGCTTATGAGATACTGAATTTCATACAACTGGCATTTCCAATATCATTTAAAAGAGACTGTACGTGTAATTTGACAAAAGAGGACATTGTGAAAAAGCCTTACATCAACATTTTTCTTCTTTCACCTTGTAAAGGACAAAATTAAGGGATTAATGAAGCAAAACAAAATTGGGTAAATAATAAAAAAAAGTCTTTCACCTTCCAAAGGATAAAAATTAGGAATTTATGAATCAACAAAAAAAATTGGGCATTTAAAAATATGGATTAAATGACAAGGTTAGATACGAGTCGAAAAATCAAAATTGAAAGGATTCTTTTATAAAAATGCACCTATTCAAATAGCGGCACTTTAAACAAATAATTTTCCTACAGCTGGTATATAATTAATCTTATTTCATGTGTATCTTTTTGGTCCTAATTGGATCACTTGGGAGGAGATTGATGTGTGATGCAAAGGGGTATTACCTTATAGAAATTCACAATGTAAATGTTATACAAAATGAAAAGCACAATTTTTTTTACAGAGTATAACACAACAAATTTGTGGCAAAGTAGGGAACTTCTTTCAGAGCTTTTAAACAAACTTCTCCATACATTAACCCTTTACCTACTGGTTCCAGGTGATCCATGTATTAAAGACCGTCACCACTACTGGGCCAGAAGGGATTAGACCACACAGAGAGCCATCGAGGTCACTGTGACAGGTGGCTATCTCATTAACTCAGCTCTCATTTAACATAAGAAAAAGAGGATCATGGGGGACCAACAGGCACCGATTGGGGAAGTTTTCTATATAGAGGGAGCAAGTAGCTACAAGTATGGCAGTGTGCCTTTAAAGGTACTATGTCCCTTTTGCAGCCAACCTCAAATTGCAGGAACTATGAATATGTCATCATGTCCTATCTGTGAAATTTAAACATTAGCAGTGTCCTAATATTCAAATTATGCAAGGAAACCCATTTACTTGCTAGACTTCACTGTCAGACACTATTGAGTGACTGACTGGCTTTTTTTCTTCTCTGGTAATAAGTTATAACATACATAAAATGAGCTGTAAAGAGTACATGAGCATTTGTCTACATCAATAACCCACTTCTTGTGATGGCCAAAATTAAACTGATTGAATCTTTGCGCAGCATAAAACGGATGACCATTCAGTACAATGGTCTGAAAATCAAGACTATTACTTGTTGGCTCTATAGCTCCTAATTCGATTTGACAACTAATAGTCGTTTTTTTCCCACTTGAAGACTTTTTCAAGCCCCACTTTCTTTAGGGAAGTTCTAAATTAGTATTATCTTTCAAATGCTGTTGGAATTTAACCTTTTCATTTTTTTGGCCTGCAAATGGGACATAGTACCTTTAAACCTATAGGAATGACAGGATTAGGTAGTCAACTGGTTACACCATAGCACTAAAAAAAAACTGCAACAGTGAAACAAGGGGGTCTTACACAACTTTTATTTCTAGATAATGTTCCAAAATACCAAGTTCTTCATGAAATAGTTTATAAAAAGAAACCTGAGTTGTAATAACGCTTCTTGCATGTTTTCTGTTGTTGTTCTAATCAAAGAGATGGATTTGTTTGTCTCAAATGGATATTTTGAAAACATGTTATTATTGATGCATGCTCATGAGTTTATGAAAACAAACAGGCATCATTTGTTTTATATTACGAAACTCCTAGATCCTTGTTATTTGATGTAAAAGAGTTCATTCAAGATTGTTTCGGGACAGTATGGCTAATGAAAAAGCTTGTCGCCCTGGTTACTGGTTCTAAGCAACAGAGCCCGCGTATGAACCTCATACATGTATGAGGTGCATGCCTCATAAGCGGGCTGCGCACACAAAAAATTGTTGGATAGTACGAGAAACTATTGCATGCTTTTACATGAAAGACGTGGGATAGTCTCAGTAAATCAATCACACGTGACCGCGCATGACCAATCATTTGATTAGGATCTAGGAGTGAGTTGTATAAAATGATATAACAAGTCTGGAATAAACTGCCACATCTTCTAACTGAATCAAAAACTTATACAGACAGATCTGTTTATATCCCTGCCAATGTTTTAGACGAACATGTCATTTTTTCCTTATCACACATACATTCTTGGTTTACCTTGCCGCTAGTCATTAAGATGGATAGCCAAGAATGGCTGATGGCCCGTCTGGTGACAGTTTGATTAAAACTTTCTCACTTCGGTTGCTCCGAATTTGCCAAAAATCGATGTGCTTTCGAGAGCATGGAGCAGCAAGATGAGAGTGAAGGTGCAGCAACTTACTCCCTCTCTCCTTCTTTCTTTCTTTCTTCTATTTCTCTCTCTCTCTCTCTCTCTCTCTCTAACACAATTCTGTACTCTTTCTTTCTCTCTCTCCTTCTTGCTCTCCCACACTCCCTTGCTTTTTTTTCTTCTCTCTTTCCTCTCCTGTTCCCCCTCTCTTTACCCTCCCTCCTTGTCTCTTTCTCTCTCTGTCTTGCTCCCTCTCTCTCTCTCTCTTTCTCTCTCTGCATCTCTCTCTCTTTTGTCAATTTGCATGACAATATTGAAACCAAAGCTGATACTTCCAGCTTCCATATATCTCCCATTCAATCTGGTTAATACAACAACCTTGCAAAACTTTCTTATTCAAGGCACACTTGACTGGTTCTAGGTAATGTTTCCATTTTAGAAAAAAGGAATTTGAGCCATCATGAAAACTATGCAGTCTGCTAGACAAAGTCTACTGAAATACAAAAATGCAATCGTGGTAATTGAATTTAATTGTCACTATGCTAGACAGGTACTGGATTTGACTCTTCAATCCAAACAAAATTTAATATTCCAATCACTATGATATTCTCCAGAAACAGGCACTTCGGTTTTTTGTGTTTTTGTTTTTGCGTTTTTTTCTTCACTTCTTCGGGGCATCTCTTTAGAATGTAAGGATGCTATCAGATGTAGTTCTAGTAAAGATGATGCGGTTGCTAGGCCACTCCATGATCTCATTAGGATGCTGGCCGTAATACAGCCGTTGGCCAAGAAATATGTAGGAGCTGAGATCACGCAACATGGCGATATTGTATTACCCGACACTCTCTGCTCCATTGCCGCTGGGACATGACATGTTTGAAGAATAGATTCACTGGCAGGGACCTTGTGATGTGAGGATGGTACAGTCTCAAGTGAGAAGGGAGGGAGGGACGGGGGAGGAGGGGGAGGAGGGGGAGGAGGGGGAGGTGTGGTAAGAGGGGGAGGGGGGAGGAGGGAGGGGGAGGAGCATGAGGAAAAGGGGGAAGAATTAAATAATAGATTAACTGGCAAAGACATTTGAGGATGGCACTTGAAAGGAGAGGAGGGTAGGAGAGGTGGGGAAAAGGAGAGGAGGGATAGGAGATGTGGGGAAAAGGAGAGGAGGGATAGGAGAGGTGGGGAAAAGGAGAGGAGGGTAGGAGAGGTGGGGAAAAGGAGAGGAGGGATAGGAGATGTGGGGAAAAGGAGAGGAGGGATAGGAGAGGTGGGGAAAAGGAGAGGAGGGTAGGAGAGGTGGGGAAAAGGAGAGGAGGGTAGGAGATGTGGGGAAAAGGAGAGGAGGGATAGGAGATGTGGGGAAAAGGAGAGGAGGGATAGGAGAGGTGGGGAAAAGGAGAGGAGGGATAGGAGAGGTGGGGAAAAGGAGAGGAGGGTAGGAGAGGTGGGGAAAAGGAGAGGAGGGTAGGAGATGTGGGGAAAAGGAGAGGAGGGTAGGAGATGTGGGGGAAAGGAGAGGAGGGATAGGAGATGTGGGGGAAAGGAGAGGAGGGTAGGAGATGTGGGGAAAAGGAGAGGAGGGTAGGAGAGGTGGGGAAAAGGAGAGGAGGGTAGGAGATGTGGGGAAAAGGAGAGGAGGGATAGGAGATGTGGGGAAAAGGAGAGGAGGGTAGGAGATGTGGGGAAAAGGAGAGGAGGGTAGGAGATGTGGGGGAAAGGAGAGGAGGGATAGGAGATGTGGGGAAAAGGAGAGGAGGGTAGGAGATGTGGGGAAAAGGAGAGGAGGGTAGGAGATGTGGGGAAAAGGAGAGGAGGGTAGGAGATGTGGGGAAAAGGAGAGGAGGAAGGGAAGGAGGAGGGAAATGAATAGAGTGAAGAGAGAGAGAGAGGGCAGGAGAAAGAGGTGGTAAGCGGAGGGGAGGAGAAGGAGAAGGAGAAGGAGAAAGAAGAAGAGGAGGAAGAGGAGGGGAAAGGAGGGGAGGATGGGAAGGGAGGAGGAAGAGGAGGGAAGGGAGGAGGAAGAGGAGGAAGAGGAGGAGGAAGAGGAAGAAGAGGAGGAGGAAGAGGAGGATTAAGAGGAAAAAAGAGGGGAAGAAGGAAGGGGAGAGAGGAGGGAGGACAAGGAAAGGTGGGGAAGGAAAGGTGGGGAAGGAAAGGTGGGGAAGGAAAGGTGGGGAAGGAAAGGTAAGGAAGGAAGATGGAGGAGAGGAAAGGGAGAAGAATGTCCGAAGACTACCACTATGTGCGAACGCTGAGCAAAACATCTCGAGCTAATAAAGACGTGATTTGTAACTACTGGTTTATTTCCCAAATCAGAAATAGCGGGCTATATCTTTGGCAATCTCGAGCTGATGATGACAGGTCTAATGTACATGTATCTATGATGAGGTGTGAACTGATGATCGAAGGACAACCGACTGGCCGAAAATATACCTGACATTTCCAATGGCGAGACGGGTGACTCGAATTACCTTCTTGCTATGCCTCCTGGGATAGAAAATGCTCTTGGAGTCTATGATTGCTTTAACGGAGAGACGCTCTAAGTGCTCCCTCTGGCAGCTAATTTGGGACAGGGGGAGATTTCTAGACAATGTCCACACCTGCCAGTTAAAGCCCCACTGTCCTACTTGTACCTACTTGCTCCCTCTACATAGATAACTTCTCCAATCGGTGCCTGTTGATCCCCCATGATCCTCTTTTTCGTATGTTAGTTGAGAGCTGAGTTAATGAGATAGCCACCTGTCAGTGACCTCGCTGTGTGGTCTCATCCCTTCAGGCCCAGTAGTATTGACGGTCTTTAAATGGCAAGTCCAGAACTTGTCAGTCTTTTGCCCATATTTTTGCATATACACGTGTGTAGTTATCTGCACATAAGCGCAAATGAAATATCTTTCATTTATCTCATTTGATAAGTAGTTTGAGATGGGAGAAGATTTCTAAACAATGAGAATTTTCATATTTTTTTCTCCCTTTATTCTTACCAATTCTTTACAATGCACAAAATCCATATTTTAACCAATTTAACCATGTACAGGTGTACAATTACCTACATTTAACCCCCCCCCTTTTTTTTTTACAGCATCACACAAATTCTTACAGGAAGAGGCTAATGACAATTTTTTTTCCATTATTACAACTTTGCTTCAATATCACTTATTTTACTTATCCTTTAAAAAAAATTTCATGTAGTTTTCAAAGTGAAAACCTGCTGTGTATATTATGAAGGCAGAGAAGAAAGTTTCATATATTTTTGTGGGGTATTCCTGCATCCATTTGTAGACTACCGGAAGCATTATGTAGGGCAGCAGAAGTACACTCATATACCCTTCACTTTGTAGATTTGTTTATCTACACATTTTTAAAACCATCACGATAAACTTTTGTTGTTGTATTATACAGCAGATATATGTATTCATGTCCTTGGGAGAGCATTATGAAGACTGTTACTTCAAAGTTTTGCCTTACGTAAACTGCGAACTACTAAGCTTAAGATGGATAGACAGCAGTTATCTTTAGTTATAACCTTTAGATATGATCTTATGAGAAGCCATTTCTTAAGCCTATAAGTCGCACTAGTTGTATCACTTCTTACAACAACAAGCTGTGATCATCAACAACCAATTTGCAATAAAATTTAAAGTGGGTGATCAGTTGGCAATTGTAGGGCAATTAACCATGAAAATCAGTATTGATTTTATTATTTACGATATAAATCTACGTATCTACCTATTCTACTTTGCTATTGTTGCACCTCAACATTGCATAACCGAAACTTAAAACACATCGCCAAATTGCTCATACCCCCCCGACCAATGGCGCCCTCCGTGACCCTTGCGTTCGAGCGCCGCCAACGTAACCTCTTCCTCTTATCACGAGTTCCCTAGGACACACCTTGGTAAAGGCGCTGGGGATGGAGGGAGGGAAAATAGGTAGATACGTAGATTTATATCGTAAATAATAAAATCAATACTGATTTTCATGATTTACATCAATAAATCAACGTATCTACCTATTCTACTTTGCTAAAGACCAGCACAGATTAATGCCGGGTGGTAAAAACCAAGCAAACTCATCAAGTTAATGAGAAATAGACGACGAAGCCGCCTTCAGAGAAGCGACCACAAAGGCTCGTTCGCCCGCGGGCACATCTTTGAGGTAAAAAGCAGTAAAAGAACTTGGAGACTTCCAAAAAGCTGCTTTACAGATATCTTGAACTGAAACTCCGATGAAAAGAGCCCAAGACGTACTGACACTGTGAGTATCATGGGCACGAGGAGTCCTGCCAGGCGTCAAGGCCTCAGGGCCCGCAGCCTTGATAGCCAAGACTAACCACCTGGAGATCGTATCCCGAGATGCCGCCGAAAGTGGCTCTCGAGAAACCAGAAAGAGCTGATCCGACTTGCGAAAAGGCTTCGTCTTGTAAAGATACCATTTGAGGGCGCGAACGGGACACCACAGTCCGTCCCCGAAGACCGAAGAAAAATCCGACAAGGGATGAAGCACCACTTCCACTGAACCAGACGTGTCAGACTGATTCTAAGCAATAAAAGAAGCCTTGGGAATCAAACGAACCCCACGTCCTTCCCAGCGGATATGCCCAGGGGCAGCTGAAAGGGTATGAAGTGAGCTCCTACGCTGACCAGAAGTGATTACCATGAGAAAAACCGTCTTGACCGTAGTAAGCAGAAGCGTCGCAGAACACAGCGGTTCGAAGGGAGTGCCAAAACCTTGGGTAAACTCCACACTGGCGTCAGAGGTCTGAAGAAGGGTCTCTTAAGGAAGAAAGACTTCAAAAGAGCCGCTAGCCGAGGAGCAGAAGAAACCGAAGATAGCAGACCGATAGCCACAAATCGTTGACAGAGCCCTCCCCTTGTCATACAAAGAGATCAGAAAGTCAGCAATAGAAGGCAAAGACGCCTCTCTAGGGGCGACGCCCACCTCCTCACACCAAGTGTGAAAAGCATCCAACCAGGAGTTGTAAACCGTCCTGGCCGACTCTCGTCTACTCTGGACTAGAAATTGTGCAGCACGTTCGGAGAAACCTGACGAACGAGCCCTCTTCCCGATAACCGCCAAGCGGTCAGACGGAGGATTTCCGGCCGCTGGTGTAGAATACCAGACAGAGGTTGCGACACCAGATCCGGATGACACGGCAACGACCACGGAGCCCCCACCAGGAGGGTCAGGCGGTCCTGAAACCACGACCTCGCCGGCCACCAAGGAGCTATGAGAATCATCACCGCTTGATCTTCCCTGATCTTCCAGAGCACATGGGAAAACAACGCGAACGGGGGAAAGGCGTAAGCCCTCCATCCCTCCACGGGATCGCAAAAGCGTCCAGAGCAAAAGCTCCTGGTTCCTGGACTCTCGAGAACATCGAGGAAAACGATGGTTGAGCGAAGTTGCGAAGAGATCGATGTCGAGAACACCGAACACTCTCCCCAGTTGCCTGAAGACAGTCGAAGGCAGAGTCCACTCTGAGGGAAGGCACTTGTCTTCTGGAGAGAAAGTCCGCTAAGATATTCTCTTCGCCCGGGATATGTGATGCAATCGGGAACACCCTCGCCCCCTTGCACCACGCCCAGAGTTGAGAGGCCAACTCGTTCAGAGCCACAGAATGAGTGCCTCCCTGTCTGTTGATGTACGCCATCACCGATACGTTGTCCGTAAGAAACAGAACCGAACGACCCACCAGACGAGCACGGAAGTGACGAAGCGAAGCAAACACTCCCATGAGTTCCAACACATTGATGTGGGGCAGAAAGTCCAGATGACTCCAGTCTCCTGAAATCATTGACCCCTGGCAAAGACCTCCCCAAACCAACAGCGACGCGTCCCTGGTGACGGTCACAGAAGGGAAAGGAACTCGGAAGCGTTTGCCCTGAAGGAAGAAGGAACGACGAAGCCAAGGACCTAGAAGACCCTTGACTCTGGACAACAGGGGGATCCACGACAAAAGAGAACTCACGCTCGGCTGATAAAACTCCAACAGAAAGAGTTGGAAGGGACTCATCAAATAGTCGACAATCTGGAAGCATGTCGACTAGACTGGAGAGAAACCCTAGCCACTGAAGCCAACACTCGGCTTTCACCCGACGTGCACATCTCAGAGACCGAGCAGTCCTGACTATCGTCTCGACCCTGTCGAGCCTGGGACGAGCCAGCTGATGACGAATGTCCAGCTGAGCGTGCGAGTCGGAACGAATTCTGATTTCTCCCAAATTATGAGAAATCCGAGATCTTGAGTCGTGCTGATCAGAATCTGCATATGATCCAACAGCATGACTGACGCCACGACTCTCGTGAAAATCCGAGGAGCAGGGCGCAAACCGAACAGGAGCGCTCTGTAACGGTAGAATTTGCCCAGGAAAGCAAAACCCCACAAGATCCCGCGACCGCGGATGTATCGGCACATGAAAATAAGCGTCGCGAAGATCCAAAGAAACCGCGACGTCTGCGGGATTCAATGAAGAAAGGATGGTTGCCAGATGATCCATTCGGAAATGAACCTTTCCCAAAAGAAGGTTAAACCGCTTCATGTTGAGAATCATTCTTAAAGAACCCGAGCACTTGGGAATTACGAACACCGGCGACAAACAAAGACACGGGTGATCGTCTACTTCCTCTATTGCCCCCTTCTCTAACAGAGACACGAATTCGGAGGAAATGTGACTCTGAAAAAGAGGGGACATGATCGGAGAGCGGCTCCGGAGGACGCCATTCGAAAGAGGTTCCACAAAATCTATGAAGAACCCTTCTCGTACCACCGACAGAACAAATGCGTCGCTGGTGATCTTCTCCCACGCCGGGAGAAATCTCCGGAGCCGCCCGCCGACCTAAGACCCAAGCACTCGGGGGAAGCCATCATCTAGAGAATGACTTCCCACCACCACGAAAGGGAGTCCGGGAAGATAGAAGAAACACGGTAAGAAGAACCTCGAGACGAAGGACGACCACGATCCTGGTATTCCTCCTCGGCCGGGTACCAGTCCTGAGGGCGGCCCTTAGACTGGCCGACGTTCTTACGAAAAGAACCCGAAATCTTCAAACTTTTCTTACGAGGTCTGGAGGAAGGAACCGGTTCTTGGACATCACGAAAAGCAACGGACAGGTCTCGAGCCTGCTTCTCACCATCAATCTCGGCTTGCAATAGAGTAGTGAAACTATCTCCACAAAGGTGGGGGCTGGCCACTGGAATCTGCGGAAGCAGTCCTGGAATTTGATGCGGTCGAATGCCCAAATAAGTGAGCACAGCCTCCCGACGATACTTCCCGATGGAATGCGAAGTCACCGCAAGCCGTGAGAAAAGATCAAACAACAAATTGTCACTTTTATCAAAAGGACCACGAGTCCCAAACTTCTTCCCCAAACGACTGGCCACCGCCACAAGTTTGGGAGAAACCCGTTTAGGACACAAATACAAATCCGCATCCTGAGGAACGAAAGCGTACTTGTCCACCTGCCGCTTAAGAAATCCCGTCGATGACGACAAGTCTTCTGCGGCATTCACAAATTCTTCTTTGTGTAGATCAGGAAGAAACAGTCCCTGAAACGCTGAAGAGTCCGATTTAGAAGACAGGAAGCCCCGCCGATAACTCCGGGACGACACACGAATCGGGCACATATTTGTGAAACAAGGCTAACGAATCCGCCGCCAGAGACACAAACGGAAGTAGACGCATCATCCCCCGCAACTAAACCAGACGACTGAGCGATGGAACCAGTGTCCCAACGATCAACCGAGCCCCCCCTATCTTGACCAGATAAACAGGGACGATCCCCGCCTCTCGGAGCGCCCAACGAAGCGTGAGGCGGAGAAGCAAAAAAGAGAGGACCCCGGCTGAATACGACAACTCGAAACCCGCACCGGCGACTGCTCAGGCGAGATCGATGCATCTTCGGAAAACTCCGAAAATAAATCAACCGCGATCGGATCCGAAAGTGAAGTAGGACGAACCGGAGGAGCCGACTCGGGCACCGAAGATCGAAAAGCGTCAGCAAAAGCCCGCATCCAATCCGAAAATTCCGGCGGGGGTGGAGGCACCGACGGAGGGAGAGTAGCCACCAAAGGCGGACCCCGAGGAGCCGAAACGGTGCCATAAAATCAGAGCGCGGATTCTTCGAAGGATAAACAAAATCCGAGGAAGAACCGGCCACAGCGTCCCGGGAACCCCGCCTCTTACGAGACGTAGCGGTAACGGAAAAGGCCGAAGAAACGGGACGGTTATCCGATAAAAGCCCGACGGTAGGAGCTCCCCGCAAACCGAATAGGGAAAACGGAACACGCACCGACGGAGAGGCGCGGTTAGTTGAAGCCCCAGGATCCGACTCGGATGCACGGGTATCCGGACCGAAATCCGGAACCGGCAAATCCGACAAAGGGACAGAAGAACCGAACGGTGACCGGTTCAAGTCCGGATCCACGGAAGCAACCCGAATATCCGTCGATGGATTTGTGCACCGACCAAACAAAAGACCTGACGGAACAATTGTTGGCGGTGCAGAACTAAGGCCCGTTCCACCCAGGGTAAGAACCTCTGGGTTTCCGGGAACCGTCCCGAGAGGAGATAAAATCGCCCCCTCGACCATTCTCATAGGCTTGCCTTGCCCGCATAAATGTCTGCTGACATTTGCATCCCCGGGGTTTGCGGTGTCACCACCGCTCCCGAGGGGCGTAACTAACGAAGACTTATTACTAGAATCCTTCGTCTTCGTATCCGTCAATGGATTTGTGCACCGACCAAACAAAAGAACCGACGGAACAATTGTTGGCGGTGCAGAACTAAGGCCCGTTCCACCCAGGGTAAGAACCTCTGGGTTTCCGGGAACCGTATTGAGGGGAGATAATATCGCCTTCTCAACCATTCTCCTGGGCTTCCCTTGCCCGCATAAACGTCCACTGACGTTCGCATCCTTGGGATTTGCGGTGTCACCACCGCTCCCGAGGGGCGTAACTAACGAAGACGTATTACTAGAATCCTTCGTCTTCTTTCTCGCGACAGAACTTGATTTCTTCTTCGTGAAACCTGCTAAGAGAAAATAAGAACTGCGAGACATATTATAACCTGCGGGAAAGAAAATTAAACAAAGGGTACGAGCAATTATCAACAAGAAATAAAGAATTAAATAAACTACCAGTGACTAAAACACCCCACCGACTACCCCCGCACGCACCCGAGGCCTCGGAGGAGTGAGGACAGGCAAACGCGAAAACGGAAACGTAACAGTAGTCGGCAAGAAAACGTTCTAGAATACTGATAAATAAATAAATTCACGGAGTGAAACTACTCTCTAACGAACAGGAAATCGTAGAGAATATTATAAAAGGCGAAAATGCGAACCAAAAAGTGACTAAAGAGGAAAAACTCTTCAACTTTTGGGAGCGATTTTTAGTGTAACTTATCCGTTCGGATGCGAAGAGATAAGAGGAAGAGGTTACGTTGGCGGCGCTCGGACGCAAGGGTCACGGAGGGCGCCATTGGTCGGGGGGGTATGAGCAATTTGGCGATGTGTTTTAAGTTTCGGTTATGCAATGTTGAGGTGCAACAATAGCAAAGTAGAATAGGTAGATACGTTGATTTATTGATGTAAATTATCAGTTGCAGAATGTCGTACACAAATTGTCCACTCAAGATTGTTGTAAAGTAATTTGCACCTGCAGGTGGAAATATTGGTGAATGGTTGCCAGTTGTTGGGCGATTTTTTTTCTCGAGATAATAAGACAACCGGTCAGGGATCACGGATGTTCTTATGACAATTGGCAAGCTTTGTAATGGAAGGAGGAGTATAATCACTGATATAAACATACATAGGGACATTAAAATTCTTGCTCATTATCATCAAATGTATTTGATTATAAGTGGAAGCAAATAGAAAAAGGCTAATTAAGTCAAAAGTGTATGTTGATTATAAAGTTTGTAAACTTTAAAACATATATACCGGCACTCATCCATATGTTTGATTGAAAACATATGGCTTCTTTAGAAAACTTATACTGCAGAGTACCTAGGAAAAGAAGTGGATTTATTCATGGCAGGTGGATTTTGCTTGCATTACAAATCTGCAATAACTAGACTCAATTGGGATATTAAAAGTCAAATGTCAAAAATTAAATGAAAAGGCTAAAAAACATATAAACAGACAAAAATAGTATCCCTTAATTTCAACAACAGTACAAACACAAGACAAAGCAGGGGGGTGTTTAATAAAGAGGTGCGTAAAGTTACGCATGACTTTACGAATGACTTGAATATGAAGAG
This sequence comes from Strongylocentrotus droebachiensis, assembly GCA_035222895.1. Lineage (NCBI taxonomy): Eukaryota > Metazoa > Echinodermata > Echinoidea > Camarodonta > Strongylocentrotidae > Strongylocentrotus > Strongylocentrotus droebachiensis. Next base: position 113,966 of record JAVYIG010001848.1, read on the forward strand.
CTGAATAGGATTCTCAAATCCTTTTAATTGCATAAGCTAAAGTTTAAATATGCAGATGTAGATTTACCTTATCATTATTAACAAAACATTTTAATGCAAAGTGTATTTTGGGCTACAATTAAATGAGATTATAGGAAATACAGTCACACTTTGTTAAAATGTCAGGAAGAACTTTGGCATCCCATTTGGCTCTTTATATTCAAATCATTTGTAAAGTCATTCGTAACTTTACGTACAGCTTTATGAAACACCCCCTAATGGCCTGGTAACAAAGACGACTCTTCTGGGAAAGAAAAATCATGCTGATAAAGACTGTGGTCTGCATTATTTGCTTTGTCAATTTCTGTCACTTCACTGGTTATTTTGCTTATGAATCTTAATGCATCATTTGAATGATATTTATTTTTATGGTCATGCATTTGAAGGTCATATACCTATGGTGTGTTTAATGCACCTAAGGCTATTGAACCATCAATCTATAGATCTATATAATAGGGGCATTTAAATTGCAACCAAAAACCCTTCAGTTTACTCACATTCTGGAGTTTCATAAGAAGTTGCTAGGCAACTATCCATAAACACAACATGAAAAACCTGAAATAAATCCCCTCTCTGGAGTGTAGTTTGTTAAAACTCTAGCCGATACCCCGCTAGTGTTTGCATTGTTAATGCTTGCTTGCAAAACACTGGTGAATTATTCCAGTTTCTGATCATGTGACTGTCCTCAATTCCATGCTAACGGCTAATGCTAGGGTAATAATAGTACAGCGCTTAGAATCATTAGTATTTGGCGCTACACAAATATTACTACAATTATTATTCCTCGGGCTGGATATTTGATTTTGATCAGATTTGTTTTTAAATTCCCATTAGACCGGCCCTCCAAATGCTTCAACTTCAGCTTCAAGTCTATGCCATGACAGGCTTAAGATAGAAACACTGGAACAATGAAGTTGCACCTGTCTTTCAATAGCAATCGTGATTGATATTTTGATAAGTTGTTGTTCCTGGCTAGCCAAACACCTGATTCAGACTGTCAGCCTCATGGCGGACCAGGACAGAAACTTACACCAAAATTCAAGTTTTGACCCTTTTCACCTTATTTTTGCCCCCCTCCTGGCAGGTCCAGAAGTCACATTAATCTGTATGTCTATGACATGTTTTTTCTGCCTTTTTCCTCATGGTGCATGAAAAACAAACAAAGGTTTAAAACAAAAAGAGGTAAAACAGACTACCAGTTCATATGTACGGTATTATATTCACATATAATTCAGGAGTTAACAACGCCTGGGGATGAGGCAATTTCATGCATTCTTACATTTTGCTCTGATTGCATAATGCAAGATGAAAAGTTTCAGTAAGACTTTATTTAAAGCCCCACTGCACTACTTATAGCTACTTGCTCCCTCTATATAGCAACCAATGCCTAATAGGTGAACATTGGTCCCCCATGGACCCCCATGGTCCCCTTTTTCTTATGTTAATTGAGAGCTGAGTTGATGAGAAAAAAACACCTGTAAGTGACCATGGAGGGAGGTCTAATACCTCCTGGCCACACTAGTGCAGAGGGGCTTTAAAGCTTAACTTTCATAAATTAAAAGAAATATCTAATTTTGTCAGCAATGTAAAATAAAACCAACTTCGGCAGCATGAACTCTTGAACTAAGTAAACCTTGCTGTCATAGCCAGCTTGTTCAAAGCAATATGCAATCTCAGGGTGGTGATTCCAGAGAAGACTCCAAATTGAATGCAAACACGTGTGATTTCTCCTAAGGGGCTGTACAGTTCATGGACCGTTCTCTCAAATCGATGTTTAGGGACAATGCATATAATTGGAACCAAAACATTGCCAATTTGGTGTATGAGAAGAGTGATTACCATGGATATATTGACCCCGCTATAAGGCAGTGATACACCTGTCTCTATTTTCTGATGTAAAATAACCTTGATACAGTGAACCCTGGATAGAAAGACTGCTCAAAGGGAGACACAAGAAGTGGTCTTTATACTCAAGACACCAGACAAAATTGTACCCTAAAATCGGTTAACTTTTCAGTTTTTCATAAAAAAAAATCCCCCTCCCAAAACAATAATTTTTGTTTCGATGAGAAGCATGGTTTCAAGGGGGAAACAATCTTTTATAGACAGATGTTCTTTCTATACAATTGGTTGCCCAAGCAGGAGTGACTGTACTCTGCCTTTATTTAATAAAAACAATCCTGAGCCAGATGCACAAAGTTTCAAAATTCTGAGTGAGATTAGCGGAAGCTTGATAAAGTAAATCATTTTATTCGAAGAGCTATGAAGATTGAAGTTAGTTAATAATGACATTTTTTACAAATTTTCAGGTTAAAATGAAGTCTAATTGAAAACCCTAGATGCTTGATGAAGTACAGCAAAAGTGAAATTGAAAAATCAGTGAAACCACAAATGACAAACTATTTTCCCAAACCCACTCCCAGCTTTGTAAACAAGTCTGAATTTTGACACGATCATCGGTAACACACACCACAATAACAATGATAAAACAACTGAAGAGAAAGAGAAACAGCCTGATGTCCACTGTCCTAATCACAATGATCTCCTTCCCAGGACACTATTCATCTCCTTAGAGAAACATCTCTTTAGAATGGGAACACGAGATACAATCCTGTTGCTATAGTTACCAATTCAATTACTGGAATTGCACATTTGTGTGGAGAGCATCTATATCACGTTAACTAAGGCAGTGTTCATAAACAAAATTCAGCCTAGATTGACAATTTTGAATTGTGTTTTGTTAACTTATGATTGTGTTCATGTAACTTTTTATTAGTTTTAAATCTATAATGAGATTGCGATTTCAAACACAGAAAAAGGTATGCCTTGAAACATGATATCGCAAAAATCATCCTTTCTAAAAGTGAAAGAGCACAACCAAGATCTAAAAGTTTAAATGATGACACAGCTCATGGTTGGTCTAAGGGACAAATTTTATATTGATCACAATATAAGGTGCAGAGGCTGAAACCAAAACCAAAACCAAATTCTACCGGAAATTCAATTTGATCCTTCAAGTCTCTAACTACCTACCAGTATAGGGACATCTCAAATTCAATTTCAAGTCTCTCAACACCTATTGAGAAATCTCAAATGCAGGCAAATTTACCAGTACTGCCAACATCTAAAATAATGTACATACTTCATGCATATGAATATAGATTGTTATCATATTGGACTACTTTTTCTCCCGAAACAGTTTTACAAGTGTTCCTGTACACGTAAATGATATAGCGCTCGTGTGCTGATTACTGCCTCGGGCTTTCCGTGTTGTGACGGTTCGTAATGGGATCTTGACCTTGATACTTCCGCTTCATCATTTTTATCTTAAAAAAAAACAAACAGCTTCACATCTCCTTTAGATCTCAAGAAACATGCAGGGAGGGGCATAGCATGGGCATAGACAATAAGGGGGCAGCAGAATCATACGGGTAGACAGGGGATGAGGGGGGGGGGGATTGGTCTAACCCCGTCAAGGTCACTGACAGATTAGCTGGAAGACATGGGTAGGAGTTGTACCATCTTTTGCTTTCGCATCAACATTTCCCCCCACCTCCTTCCTTTTTCCTTTAAAAAAAAAACTTTTGGTGATTTAAAACTTAAAAGGGAGGTAATATCCCCACATGCCTCCCAAAGAAAACCAATCGATCATCAAGACATGGGATGTATCTTATATGAAGTACAACAAAAAAGAAGAGATTGTTAAAGTATTGTCTGACTTCATAAAATATTATGCTTGACTATATTTTTCCTCTGTATTAAAGTGTTAACATGTTCACAGTTCTAATTTTTTTTTTGTACAAGATTGCACTTTTCTCATACCTCCCTCCCCCTTTAAGAAATGAGAAAACACCTGCCCAAACTGGAATCTCTGATAATGTTCACGTTGTTTAGCCTCAAGCGTTAGGAATCATTCATGAGGTCTAATCGGATCAATAAAGCCAACATTATCCTCCGTCTCCCCGCTCCTTCTCCGTCTTAATCGCTTCCTCCTTACCCAAAACTTTAAAGGGAAATCCAAGCTTGATAGCAAACTACTCTAGAAGAAAGCAGAACAAAAATCAGAGAAGCCTACTGGTAACATTTTGAATGAAATCGATCAAAAAATTAGAAAGTTATGAATTTTTGAAAATTGAAATCATGATATGTATGGGTTCTTCAAATTGGCTGAATTGGTAATGTCTCGGTGATGTAGTGGTGGACAACTTTCCCATTTGTTCCAAAACACAAAATGACTAATGTTTCAATTTGTCAAAAGTGCATGACTCAGGAGGGTCCTTTCTCTTGTAATAGAGGACCTATACTTAAATGTATATGCTAAAATATGGGAAAAGGCACTTAGGAGAAAAACAGAAATGAATGAAATTTTTGTACACAACAAACAGGAGAGTTGTCTGTGTCTACATGTACGTTACAATCCACAGACCATTGCCAATTTGAAATTCACACTTATCTAGTGACCTAATATATTTCAAACATTCATAGTTCTTTTATTGTTGGTCCAATCCATTTCAAACTTCACCATTCTGTTTAACTCATTTTTCTGCTTTCATACAATTTATTACACAGGTTGGATCGCCCTTTAAAAAGAAGAACATGCTTTTAGACGATGGCAATGTTCATGTCTCCAACTTTGAATAATTCTATTCTGCCAGATCGTATGATTGATCCATTCCTGGGTCTATTTTTAGGTATCATTGAGAGGGGGGAAAAGCAGGGTACCTGGGAAAATCATTCACAGTCAATCTCACCAGGTACCTTTTGTCTCGTTACAAAACATGAGTGTTGTTCAGGATGTCTTTCCTTCAAAGTAGCCAGCAGGCTGCATTATTCAAGGCTGCATTATTTCTATCTTAGAACAGCCACATGTGCTAATTGTAAAATCAGATAATCGACGACATATGGCTTCCTGGTTTATAAGCCAGGGTGATATTGCTGCTTAGGATGTTGTTTCAACCATTGAATCACATAATTTTCCATCTCTCTCTCTCTCTCTCTCTCTCTCTCTCTCTCTATTTCAGGAGATGATATTTATGTAAAAGCCTGTAGTAATTCTCTCCCACTCTCACTCCTTTGCTCTCTCCCCACCCCCTCTCCTCCTGTGTCTCTTAATCCCATCCTTACCCTCATCCCTATCTCTGTTTTTGTTCTTTTTTACATCTTTGTATCTCTAGTCCCTATCCTCTTCCTCTCCTCTTTCTCCCCTCCGTTTCTCTCCATCTCACCCGCTTTATCTCTTTTATTTTTTATCTGTTCATTTTCATATACCTCGGTCAATTCTTTCTGTCATCTCTCTCTCTGATACCCTTTTCTAACTGCACTCTATCGGAGTCACACCGATGAAAATACCGATTAAATTTTCCTTATGTAAACAAAGGTGAAACCGCAGTTTTCCCCCTGTTGCTTTCTAACTGCCGATGAAATTCTCTCGCTGTGGCGAGCCCATGCCGGAAGTGAAGAATTATTGCGTAATTATTAAGCCCGCGCTCCATCTAGCTAGCATGCAGCATGTTCAACCATAAGTCAACAAACACAGCTGGTTACGATAAAGCGCGCGTATACTGCGACCTTTGACCATTTTAATCGCTGTTTTAATCGCCTTTTTCTCCCGAACGTTTTCTAACTGCACGTTTCATCGGTGTCACACCGATAGAATGAGAATTTCTCCTGCTCTTGAGCAGGAGAATTTAATCGCCTGTTTCTCTTCTTTTCATCGGCTATTTAATCGCCTTTTTCTCCTCTGTTGCTTTCTAACTAGCACTTTCATCGGATGCGTCCGGATGCATCCGATGAAAATCGGTGCAGTTAGAAAAGGGTATGACTGTCTGTCTCCCTTACTCTCTCTCTCTCTGTCTTTCTCTGTCTCTCTGCCCTTCTCTATCTCCCCCCTCTCTCTCTCTCTCTCTCTCTCTCTCTCCTATGATTTGATTCCCACATGAATAGACACTGTTACTCTTCAATCTGTTGCTGTTGCCTATCAGGGAGGACACAACTGATCACTCTTGTAAGATCTCAACCAACAAAATCTTCTAAACCAATTACTTAGCATTTATTCGCTCATTTAACATCTTTCTGTTTCAGGAGTAGTGTAAATTTGCTTTTCACTAAACTCCCTCATGTTCTCCCCTTTTCTCACCTCTCTCTCTCTCTCTCTCTCTCTCTCTCTCTCTCTCTCTCTCTCTCCCCTCATGCCTGCCCCCTTTTCTGTCTTCCCTTTTCTCATTATCTATACCTCTGCATCACTACCTTTCCTCTCCTCCCTCTCTCTCTTTCTTTCTTTTTCTCTCTGTCCTCCCCCTCTCTCCCTCTCCCTCTCTCCCACTCTCTCTCTCTCTCTTACTCTCATCACATTTGATTCCCACCAAACACATACACTGTTATCCTTCAATCCGGGTTACATTGGTGATGTTGCCCACCAGAGAGGACACCACTGATATGCTCTTATAGGATCTCAACCAATAGAAACATCATTCTGTTTCAGGAGTTATATAAATTTGCTTTTCACTAAACTCCCTCATGTTCTCTCCTTCTCTCCCTCTCTCCTTCTCTCTCTCTTCATATCTCTCTCCTTGTCTTTCTCTTGCCATGTCTTTCTCTTGCCATTTGTCTGAACATACCCTGTCCTGTCGTCATCTCTCTCTCTCTCTCTCTCTCTCTCTCCCACTCTCTCTCTCTCACACTCTCTTAACATTTGATTCCCACACAAACACATACACTGTTATTCTTCAATCTGGGTTACATTGTTGCTGTTGCCCACGCAGGGAGGACACAACTGATAGGCTCTTATGAGATTATCTTAACCGATACAATCTTCTAAACCAATTAGTTAGCACCTATAACTAGATCACGACCAAACGATTCCTAGAACGAACGTCTGTGCGTTGCAAGGAGATGTGCTTGAGGGGAAAGACGGGACAAGACAAGCGCTCACAAAATTGGCCTTGCAAACAGGCATGATTTTTAACAACATAAACATCATTTGAACAGGGTGAATACTTTTGTTAAAACCCAAGGTACGAGATATGACCCTTTGGCAAATTGATGATTCCAATTTCAATCTCTGGAATTTCATTCTTTCTTTCTTTCTTTCTCTCTTGCTCTCTCTCTCTCTCTCTCTTGGATCTTGAAACAATTTAAATGTTATCAAAATTATCTGAGCTATCTCCAAAAAACAAACAGAAAAACAATTTAGACAGACGTGTCTGATTATTTTTTGTTATAATAGCTATAGAATAAAGAAAATTTCACTGACAAATTTATTGAATGATGTCTGAGGAAATAGGAATCAAGGATTAGCAAGGTTGACAATGATAAATGTACAATTAATTAACAAATAAAATGTCCTTGTTGATGAAAAATATGTAAAAAACTATTTATACTTGAATATCTTGATAATACTAGAGTTTTAATAGCTTTCACTCAAAACATTATTTTTTTCAATCATAAATTTTAATCACTGCAATCAATAACTGGCGTTTACATTGTCAAAACATGTTTTCCACTGCACCTGTTCTTTTGCTAGTTCCTTGTCACACAAAAATGTGATATTTCTTCTCTATACGATTCCTCGTGTCTGTATACTTTCATGATATTATCATTATCATTATAATCAATTATTAATATCCACTAATACAGGGGTGATAGTGAGCACTAAAAAAAAAAGGGATTGGGAGGGGGTAATACATCTAACAACATTCCCCTCCTTTTGAGTAAGAAAATTGGGGAAAAATTGGGAAAAATCTGGGAAAAAGGGGTAAAATCGGGAAGAAAAAACAAAAATAAAACAAAATCGGGGAAACAAAAAATAAAAAATTGGGAAACCGATTTAAATCGGGTAATTATCAGGCCTGCTAATAGTACCATAACCTACACGTAATAACAAACAAATTAAATTTCAATTCCAAATTTTCCGCCCCATGAATAAGCCTTTCATAACAGTATATTGCAGGTCAAATACATATTAATACAGTTATTGGTATATTGATTTCTGCAGAAGACTGATTTATCTGAGAGGCTCTAGTATTCCTCAGGGAAAATCCTTCAATTAGCTGTGGGCTGTAAAAAATCACAGAGAGCTATTTTATGAAGGAGATTAGTTCATAAATGCTATGAATATAGATCAAGCAAGAGCCATGCATGTGATATGAAAAATATGAATTGACTCTATAACCTTTAATATCCAGTTTTGATTACTTTTACTTTTAAAGTTTGAGTTCAACTTTTCCTCCTCTTATCATAAACAATGTAGATGCATAAGGTGCTATATAAATACAGAGTAGTAATATTACTAGTACATGTATTATTACAAATATATAAAAGTGCCTTTTTCTTCACGCCTACATGTATATATATATATATATATATATATATAGTTTTACAGATGTCAAAAATTCATATATAATATAATATAACAGTGAGATTTATCTCAGGGGCTCTAGTGTATTCTTCAGGGAAAATCCTTCAACTATTCTGTTTATTCTGCAAAGAGATCCTACTTACAGAGAGGTTTTCTCTGAATACAATTAGTTAGTAAATGATATGAATACAGAACAAGAGGTCTGCCAACCTTGCATTCTCCACGTCATGATCTATCAGATTATGAAACAAGAGGTCAGCAGACCTTATGCTCACCTAAGCCGAAAAAAGTAGGGGCATCGCAATAAGGGACCTAATAATGATAATAATAATAATAGCTAGTTCTTATATAGCGCTTTTCAGGACCGAAGGCCCTCTCAAAGCGCTTTACAAATATATATATCATTACCCTGGTCATCGTATTCAGGCTTACCCACACACAATGTATGCACATTCTCCACTCCCTGGGGAGCATTCCAGCCAGCCGTCAATTTTACAAGTGCACACTTGCTAATCTAAGCACATTAGCTTTCGCATCCTACCGGGTACCCAATTAACACCTGGGTGGAGAGTGGCAAATGTAGATCAATATCTTGCCAAAGGACAATAGTGCCACGGTGGGACTTGAACTACGGACCTTGTGATCCACAGTCCGGTGACTTACCCACTCATCCACAACACCTCTACAAGCTCCCACCCCCTTTGCACCAGGAACGGTAGGGCAATTTAAGAGTGCTGGTCCCAAGTCCCTGCAGGGGCAGATATCCCATTCAAACAAATCGTCGCTGTTTTCACGAAGTGACGGTAGTGAAAAAAAATTGCATTTACTTTGCGTTACGATTTTCCTCACTACCGTCACTTCGTGAAAACAGGGACGAAATGTAGGTTTTCTTCACATATGGTGGATGATGGATATTGAAGGCTGCCCCCAAGCCCCCTTGCATGGCATAAACCCCATTTGAACAACTTGAGATCTCCCTTTGCTGCAGGTGATTCCTACAGATTTTGGTTAAGATTTCAGCCATGGGTTTTCAAGAAGAAGAAGAAAATGTCCACTTACTGCCACTGAGGACTTGGAGGGGGGGGGGGGGGGGGGCAGCCCCCAGGCCTCTCTTGTGGGTTCATACCCCATTTGAACAACTTTAGATCTCCCCTGCCTCAGATAACACCCAAAATTGCATTTGTGATGTTCAAGGAAAAGCCGGTGTCTATACTGTCTCCTTGGTTTCCGGCCGTTCCATGTTCTAACAGCCTTCAAGACATCAAAATGGGCACACTTCCTGTAACCAAACCTGGCCTTTGGGTAATTTGGACGGATATCAAACGAAGACCGCCGATTGACCGACCGCAGTCAATTGCTCTCACTCTCTCTCTCTCTTTCATACCCTTTCTCCCTCTGTTTCTGTTTCTCTGTATATCTCTAACGTTCTCTCTCTCTCTCCTCTCTCTTCCTTTATCTCTTCTCCCCCCCCCCCCCCTCTCTCTCTCTCAACATCTTTCTTTCTTTTCGTTTCTTTGTCTCAAACAGAGTTCACGCCTTTGTCGGCTGTCAGAGGACAATCTAATTGTAAAACCAGATTTGTAAAGTACTCTTACAAGCTGCAATTTAGTAGAAGTTTCAGAAGTGTCAGGTTTTATTTTCTTGGGTTGTTTGCCTTTCAAAAAGTAAAGTAAAGCTAGGTATGTATGGCTATATAGACAAAAAAAGATTGAGTAAGAGTGAGAGAGAGAGAGAGAGAGAGAGAGAGAGAGATAGAGAGAGAGAGGGAGAGGGAGCGAGCAAGATAGAGAGAGTGAGAGAGAGAGAGAGAGATATTGAGATAGAGATATATAGAGATAGAGATATATAGAGAGAGGGGGAGAGAGAGAGAGGGAGAAAGAGATAGAGAAGGGAGAGAGAGAGAGGGAGAGGGTGAGAGAGAGAGAGAGAGAGAGGGACAGGGTGAGAGAGAGAGAGAGAGAGGAAGAGAGAGAGAGAGAGAGAGAGAGAGAGAGAGAGAGACAGGGAGAGAGCTAAGCCAGAAAGAATGCACATACATGCAAAATTTGAATTTCGCAATATCACATTACACAAGCTGATGGAGGAAAGCCTTGGTAATGTGACTGAAAAATCCATAAAGCTTATAGCAAATATAAGATCCAACATTCAAACAAAAGATTTGCTGTGACCAAGAACAAATTTTCACAAAGAATTCTATTTGAGTGACACATGCAAAGGCTCGTGTAGAAATTGATTTTGACATGATACTCCCTACATCATTGCAAATATGAAGAGAGGAAATGTGTGACTGATGTAGACAGAAAGTGTTCATATCTGGGTTAGATTACTACTTCAGGGGGGTGTTTCACAAAGATTTTAAGTCGAACTTAACTCTAAGTTAGACTTCAAAATTATGGAGAGCCATTTGTAGCCTTTAATTACGATATATTAAAAAGCGAAACTTCAGTACTTTAGACTTTTTATAAATTCCACATCAAGAGCATGAAATCTCCTTGTTAATAGAAAATATGAATGATTTGAGTCAACATTTTAAGCCTTTCAAAATAACTTTTACAAAATATTTTCATAGATGCTGACGGCTTTCCATAATTGTTGAGTCCAACTTAGAGATAAGTTCAACTGAGGATCTTTGTGAAACCCCCCCCCCCCAGTATCGTGTTCAGGATGATCTAATTCAATAGAGACCCTGCATGGAGTATGACTAAGCATACTTACTGCGTGACTAAGAATGAGCGTGAAATGGTAGTGGCCTGGTCAAATATCTTAATGCCAAAGGATATTTGTACCACCTAAATTTCAATACTGTGTATATTTTAGACAGAGAAGTGAGTGTGTATTTCAGACAAAAAAAAAATTGTGTTTACTCGAAATTCAAAAAGGTGTCTGGAAATAATGAAGATGCTGCATGGCACATTGGATGGATGGAGATTCACAATACAACAAAAAAAGAACAAATTTGTTGTCTGTCTGCGGAAAGGAGGTTACTGCTACTGACAATACAAAGATGTATACAAGCGCCTTCCTGCAGACAACCAACAAATCATTCAAACCTAGTTTGACAAAACTGGATAGCAAAGGTAACGTGTCTCAATACTCAAATTGTGCAGCTTCATTTTCAACTACCTCTTTTTAAAAAAACCCACTACAACAATTCATGATGAGTCAGCCATTTTAAACAATAGACTTTTCAGAGAATTTCTCAAAATGCAATTTCACTTGAAGTACCCCATATTGCCTTCAAAGTAAGTGAACAATATGCTTCTGTGTAGGCAAAGATTTTTTTCTATTATTTGAATTGTTGAAAAGCAATCTCGGGAGGTAATGAGCAGACAGGAAATCATCAGAAATTGATGAAAAAGAATGATGAATTTGTATATTATTCACGGAATGACACAAAGAATGAGGAAAGCAGGAAAGATAGTGTGAGAGAAAGAGAACAAAAGAGTGAGAGATTAATAAATAGAAAGAGAGAGAGAGAGAGAGAGAGAGAGAGAGAGAGAGAGAGAGAGAGAGAGAGAGAGATTCAAATTCAAATCATTTGTTTCCAAATTCCAACATCAATTAAAAACAATGTGTAAAAAACAGTCAATGGGCAATAAAAACATTAGAAAACTATGACATTTCAATCAAACGTTTAAGAAGATAAAAACAAAACAAGTATAGTATTCAATGAGAAACAAGGTACAGACTACATAAACAAACATAAGAGGATAATTGGAAAATGGTAAACACAATGAAAGCCAGAGAGAGAGAGAGAGAGAGAGGGAGAGACAGAGAGAGAGACATAGAGAGAGAGAGAGACAGAGAGAGCGACAGAGAGAGAGACAGAGAGAGAGAGAGAGAGAGAGAGAGAGACAGAGAGAGAGACAAAGAGAGAGAGAGAGAGAGAAAGAGAGACAGAGAGAGACAGTGAGACAGGGAAATAGAGAATGAAATGGGATGGGTAGAGTTGCAAGGAACAATAGAGAAGGAAAGGGAAAGGGAAGCGAACGAGACACAAAAGGATAAATTGGGAATAGAGACAGAGAGGTTGAAAAAAGAGCGAGAGACAAGAAGGTGAAACAGAGAGACAGGAAAATTGAAAAGTTGTATACAGAACAACCAAAAGAACACAAAAACAGAAAAGTGAGAGAAAAGATGGGGATGAGGGAAATGAAAGAGAGAGGGAAGAAGGGGAGAAAGGGGGATGGAGTAGTGAGAGAAGGTACAGTAAAAGGAAGACTGAGATGAGGAATTAGCTACAAGAAATGGATTGCTCTGAAAAAAATCATGATTCCCATTATAAATTCACAACTAAAATGAAATATTGACATCTTCTTCATATCTCCACTAGAACCCTTTCTCCCTGTTCCAATAAAAATAGGTTTAATTGATTATGGATCTGGTTTTTGCGAGTAATGGCAATTATTCAGCGAGGGTATGTAATCCTAGATATCCCTTTCGTAGTTGTGGCAATTTTTTCTTCATCCCTGGAGATCCCAATGCATATCTTGGCATGGGAGGCTTGTTTAAATGCTGAAAGGAGAAATATGAAATATATCTCAATAACTTATATCAACATCACAGCTCTTCAATACACTCTATTTTTCAGGAAAAAAAATCAAAGCCTGGAGCCTTTGATAAGATATTGATTTGGTACATTATATCTGCCACAATACTTTTAACACTATTGTTGGAATTCACTATACCACTATTTCCAATTAATCGATCTGAGATATCATGCATTCATACACACACTATACAGTTGCTTTTTTCCCCTAGAGATAATGAAAAACAAACTCAGAATTACCTACAGCTAGTTTCTATGGAAACACAGCTCCATAATCAGAAAACACACAAAATATGATTTAATATTTGGATTTGCATGGCTGATATGGAATGCTTTAATAAAAAGATGCACCTGATATTCAAATGTGCACAACTCTACAATAAGCATATGATTATATATATATGCCATGCTGAAAGATATCAATTCGTATCATCTATTAAATCTTTCAAATATTCAATATCATGAGTGCTGTCTGCACTGCTATGGAAATGAAAACAAGATTTACAGAATCATTTGAATAAAAGTGATATTCATTGGATCTCAATCCCCTATTCATCTTATTCCTGCATAGATCAGAAAATGACTAGCACATCAAAGGATGAAATAAATTATTATCTAACACTTTGCTTATAAATTCTCTTGATTAAAGATTTTATCATTTGCATATATACACAATGTAGCTACTGAACAAGAAAACTTTTTCATCACAGCTATGCTTTGATCTACTACAGTAATTTCCTTTGTTTTAGTTTAAAATTTCTTCCTAGGGATATTTGTACAAATAAGTGTATTTCAAAGTCCAAATGCGATGTTGTATACATTAATTGTTGCTTGGTAGGAAAAACAGTATGGCTTGTCCTACCTGACAACACAACTTGAATATATGCAATTCACATTCTCACTATTGAAATACACTTATTTGTAACAAGTTAAAATATAAATAATTTGTAAAGGAACTTATTCAGAGATTTGTGCATTAAATGTGATTACATTACAAAAATGGCCTATTGCAGAACAAAGGATAGCAGGTGAATGAAATGCTTCATCACCACACACACCTGGGAAGGAAGCAGCCATGAATTTGAATACATTTACTTGATAAATGACTTTGCATAGTACGCCACGTTAACAAGAAAATGTTGATGCCAATGTCGTGCCGAGAAACTGTACATTATTCTTGTTTTATACCTCTCTCTCATAAACTTTGATAAGGAATCTTGTAGATTAAGGGGCATTGGGCAAGAATACAATAAATCTCTCAGAATAACTAAAGTTATTTCTTGGGTCGAGTTATCCTTTAAAAATAAAAAACTCTAATGCTGAGAAATCCTACAAGTACACCTGAAAGCAAGGCTACATGTACATGGAAAACTCTAAGAGTGAAAAACATCTCTGTCATTGAACCCTTTACAATCATGCCAAAAGTCAAGAAATCATGATGACCGTAGCATGCCAGAAGGGCCTTAAATGTAACTCCTATCACTTTACAACAAGTTAATGCCCTTTAGGCTCCAAAGAGGCAATACACTCTAAGTTAATGGATAAATAAATTGAAGGAATAAAAAAAAGAATGAAACACATTTAGTCATAAACAGGAGACACAGTTAATTGTGCTGCTCACTTTTTAGAGTTCTGATTGAATTAAAACCGTGCCAAATGCTGCGCGGCAGTTCAGCTCATTACTGCGATGAATTGTTATTGATTGGCAACACGACGTGCGGGCAGCCGCCAGTTCTTAATGCTCACGTTCATAGTCCCATTCACAATTTGGCTTTCGGGGAATTTCATACATGCTTTCAGGCTAATGCCACTGATATTGATCAATATTCATCAATATTGACAGCTTGGTTTTATCAAAATGAATGTATGTTTTGAGGAGGAATACAGGTTTGACGTCATCAACTCAGTCATATGTAAGCAACTCTTAAATGGTGATAAAAAGTGAAGTGTCAAAATCAATGAGAACTTATGCAACGAAAGAGCATAGACAGTCATGCAGAGCAAATTGGCTCAGTAAAGCTTAAAAACAGCTCTATAAAAATATAACAACACACAAATCAGATTCCAGGAAATGTCGCTTTTGAATGAGAACTCTATGAAAAAGCTTTTGTAAAAAGTAGTGATTTCAACATGTTGACAATAGTCACCTAATATGAAAAATAAAAGGTAGCACATCGTCTCAGTCAGATTTAAGCAAATCTTAAAGCCCATCTGCACTAGTTTTGCCAGGAGGGATTAGACCTCCCTGCATGGTCAGTGCCAGGTGATTATCTCATCAAATCAGCTCTCAATTAACATAATAAAAAGGGACCATGGGGGATCACTGGGTAATGCTTAGGAATTAATTGTTGGCTATATAGAGGGCGCAAGTATAGCTACAAGTAGTGCAGTTCGGCTTTAAAGGTAATACAAAGTTTTGGGAAATTTTGAAAATTGGGTGGATAGTGATTCTTTACAATTTTAATATATTTGGATGCCCCTGTGGATGTATTATAAGCACTAGGAAATTTAGCCCCTAAAACACTACTGCTTTCGAGAAAAATTGAATATGTTGATTAATTTCAAATAGCGCCTACGGCCGTACAATGGTAGCTGCGACCATGAAAATTTCAGAATATGTAGTTGTGATATATAATTCTTAAACGGGAATAGCTAATCGGTTGATTTTAGTCAAGAAACATTGTTTTAAAGCTTAATTAATATCTTGACCTTGAGAGGGAGCTATACAACATAAAGAGTTTATTATTTACAATTTCATAACTTTAGACTCGATTTCAACTGCGACAACAATCAATGAATATTGGTAGAATCGCATATGCTTCCAATATACTCATTTGAATCAAATTCATGACCTCATACCAAAACTTTGTATTACCTTTAAGAGTACAAAGATTGAGAGGTACAAATTGATTAGATAGGGATGCAATGAAAAACAGAAAGTGTCATCCAGAACAACTTGGTTCAGAAGAGCCCATACAAAAAAGCACAATAAAAATATCACCTTGCAGGTAATGTCACTTTTGGATAACAAATCTATGAAAAAGCTTTAAAAAAAAAGAAGCCATTTTCTTGACTGTGACAATAGATACAAATACAACGTAATAACACACAACGTGCACGATGCAGTGCAAGGCTTCTCTTTGTACTGCACAAAACAAGGATCTCCTTTTCGAAGAAATTTCATCTACGTGACTCCGGTATGCTATGATCCCTATTGATCAAAAACATATATGACGCATGCAAGAGGTCACGCAAGGACAGGTATAGATTTTTGTTTTATCGTTTAGGCCGTAAGGGGAAGGTGATATACGAGCAGAGACCAATTATTAGCTACCTGGAATTTCAAAGTGATGCTTTCATTCATAAATGTACAAGGCTGGTAGAGATCATAAGGGGCAATGGAAAGAATTACATTGTAATTTTTTTTATAGAAATGATACTATTTCATTGTCTGTTGGATTTCATTCTTCATTTCATTGCCAGAAGGATGTCAACCCTGTGTTAAAGGGATAATTGAGTTCTGTTGCAGAGGGCGCTACACAAAATAATTTTGTTGTGATATAATGAAAAACTGAGTGTCAAATTTGAAAGAACATACAATTTAAATGACAAAATCATATTTGTTTGATCAAAATCGGTTTAGAGACGGCTGAAATATCCATAAATATAACGATTTCTAATAATTTTTAGATAATTTGAAAAAGCCGTTGAAAAAACAAAATAGCGTCTTTTACCTCGTATTTCAGCCAATGCTGATGTTGGCTTTTTTGTTGGCATTTTCGTGTTGGTTATAATACGCACAACCAGCGGGCCCATCTATTGTGATTTTTAATTAAATAATTAATTAACGGTCATCATATTTTTTTGAAAGTGAAGCTGAATTGGTATGATCGTATTGCCTAAATTTCACACATTTTGTGGTCTAAAATTAACTTTCATAGCAATTTTAGGTTCTAATTGGGCACTAAAAATGTCATACATAAGAAGAAGAGCAATAAACATGCACTTTGAAGGCATTTGCGGTGTGAAAACAGAACTCAACTATCCCTTTAAAGTACCTCTGGCTCCAAACAGTTGATATATCACAATATGGCTTTTTTTCGCCACAACAGATAAGTGGTATTTTTGTAAACACACATTTGATTGATTTAAAGTGTGTACATGTAACTTTCTTTGAGGTTAAATGTCATTCCCACGTAATGGAGATAATGATTATAGTCCCTATTCAAACAAGATATTTAATTTCTACTATATAACAATAGTTGAGATCGAACTAGACAGAACATATGGTAACTGATTGTTTACTTCCATTATATCAACTTGATGTGACCCGTTCAATTCTGCCAGGAAATTATCATTTTTTCTTCATCGCAAGGACCCATAGAGATGTGCATCGTATGAAAAAACATGCCGTATGAATATGGAGAATTTAATGTTGATAGGGGAGGCGCGATTGCTTAGTGGTAGAGCACTGGTCTCGCAACCAGGAGTTCGGTCCTGCATGGCTTCAAAACCAAGTCATTGTGCTAGTGCCCTTTGGTAAGGCATACAGTAAGTCCTCATTACCAGGTCCCCTGGTTGCTCACTTGTACAAGCATATACATGCTTTCTTAGCAGTCAAGTAAAACAAATTACATTGAAACATAGAGATTAAAATAGCATTTGCATATTAAAGTTATTTCAGTATAAAAAAAATACAGATGTATAAGAAAATTAATGTACACTATACATGTACCGGTAAATGTGTATGACTTAACTATTCTATGATCACAGCTCCTAACAAGCTAACATCTGGTGTTTGTTTAAAAATGAGCAATGTTGGTAAATAAATATAATAGCACAATCATCATTCTATTACATAATGATTATATTACTTCTGCAGTAATCGAACCATGGATCAATTGATTTCCTTATTATGCTGCCAATATTCCAGTTCCGGACTATCTCACAGGATGGTCACTGAATTCTCATTACATCCCAGACACTCAACCTTGGAAAGCCATTTTCCATCTACCGAGCTCATACCCGCCGCAATTGTCTTGTCGTCTCGTCGTGTCTTCAGAGAAACATACATTCGTTGAAAATAACGAGAAACACAGCCGCTGTAATTCATAGAAAAACCGACGCACTGTGAATTACATTTTGCTGTTTTCTGTGAAAGTGTCTCGTATCATGTGATTCGCAGATGTTTTTGACGAGTCTATTGTCATTAATGAGATACATCATGCTTTTTTCACCTGTTTTCAAGATGAAGCCTTAATCACTTGTCTAAGAAATGTTATTAATTGGAAATTGCATAATGCAGTTTGTCACCTCATCTTATCTCCTTGAGCCCTTTCCCATCTTTGCACCCTTCCTTTTCTTTCTGTAATATGTTACAGTATGTCTGCATTAACCCTCTCCATCCTGATCAGGATCAAGTTCCTAATCCCCTCTCACCCCATCTTTTTTTCCTTCTCTCTCTCATCCCATATAATCTCACTTCCTATCTCCCTCTCAACTAATCTCCTCTCCTCTCCTCTCCTCTCCTCTCCTCTCCTCTCTCTTGCTCTCTCCTCTTATCCAGACCCCCTTTCCACAAGCATCTTTTTCAAAATTTGGTAATGATCTTATATTACTTCATCACAATTTCTATCCTAATCACCTTCACTTTTACCCAATATCCTCTAGTTCTCGAGCTCCCTTTCTTTCCTGTTCTTCTTTTCTCTCTCTCTCTCTCTCTCTCTCTCTTCCATCTTCCTTGCCTTCTCCCCCCCCCCCCACTCTCTCTCTTTCTTTCCTTTCTTTCTCTCCCCTCTTTCTCTATCCTCCCCCCTCTCTCTCTCTCATCCAGACACCATTTCCACAAGCCTCTCATTTGGAAATGCTCATTAACGTCTCCTCTTCACAATTCCTACCCTCATGTTCCAGACGTCGGCTCGTTACAATATTCTATTGAGATGACAATTTCTTGCTAGTATTTATCACACTCCACATCAGTGCATCATTCGTAATACCAACATCGCTCATCAACTATTCATTGAGCAGTTGACAAGTGTTCAAAAACTAGTTCTCTGATTGCAAGGCAGCTGTAAAATCTCGCTCCAATGTCCTCTCATCAATCGAGCTCTTTTGTTGATGTTCCGTGCATCTGACCCACATGCATGCGCTGAGGATGTTTTCATCCTAGCTCTTTTAACAAGCTTTTTACTGTTACCTTCTCATGTCTTCTCTGCCACTCTCTTTCTCTCTTTCTCTTTGCGTCTCTACCTGTGCTCTCTATCGCTCTCCTTTTTTTTCCTTCTTCTCTCTTCCCTCCCTGCTTCCCCATCTTTTCTCCCCCTTCCCCCTCTCCTCTCTCCCTCTCCTTCCCCTCTCTCTCTCTCTCTGTTTCTTTCTCCACCACCCACTATCTCTATATTTCTTCTGAGTTGTGGGCATAACCCCCTTTTAAGCAGCTTCATTCAACAACATTAATTAAGTAGGCAATACGGACTCTCTCCCTCCCCCTCTCTTCCTCCCCCTCTCTCTCCCCCCCCTCTCTCTCTCTCTCTCTCTCTTTCTCTCCCCCTCTCTCTCTCTCTCTCTTTCTCTCCCTCTCTCTTTCTCTCTCTGTCAGATTTGACAAATAGCCATTCATGTAGGTGCAATGATGTCCTTGTGATGATGGAGCGAAGGCAAAGAAGCATGATTGGTGGTGAGCACTATAATTAAAATCCAGGTCTTGAATGGATTAAGAACATGTTTAATGTGTTGATCGCAATACTGGACCAAGAGGACTAATGTTAACTGAGCAAACATTACTAACAGCTGCTTAATAAGCTGGGATCGAAAAGGAAAATGAGGCCCCCCCAAAAAAAAAAATTAAAAAAAAAAAAAAAAAAAAAAAAAAATGTTGTTTTGCCCTTTAGGTGCTTGCACCTGGGTCAGTCGATCAATTTTCTTTCTGATTTGTTTCCTTTTTTTCCTTTTCCCCCCTCTTAAGGCTGATATTTTTCAGTTTTAAATGCTCTAAAACATTTTTTTATTTTTATTCATTAAACACTTTTTTCCTAAATACGGTAAAAAAAAACTTTTTTATAAAGCCGACCATAGATTTTGGGGTTGGTTGCAATACAACAACTTTTTTTTTAAAAGCCTGACTTATTCGCGACAGTTCAGATTAAGAAATATTATTTTGCATTATTATCACCATAACAACTACATTTAATACTAAATTAATAAAGATGATGTATGATGCAACAGAGCTAATATTTTCAGAAGTAATTAACTTTGAATCTGGGATGAAGAAAGATGTTTAATAAATTAAGTTCTGATTTAGCATCTAGTATGACTTCTTTGCTTCTTGCAATATTGTTCTCAAATTTTTACATTCTAATGATGTTCCATTTTTATAGCACATATATGAATCAGTAATATAAGATTTGAGAGCACTTTGGAAATTGTTGCTTGTTCAGTAGGTCTGACAAAGTGTTATCAACACACAATGCATTCAAGGGATAAATCCTATCCTGTAACAAATTTACACCTGGGTGGAGAGAGGCAGCTTTTAGATGAAATGCTTTATCGAAGGACACAATCATCAGACTGGGATTGAACCCTTAACCTTGCGATTGAGAGTCGAGTGATTGAACCCAGTCTATGCTCTGACAAAACATGTGTAATATATGTTGATCAGGCTACCGGATCAATATGCCCATGTTTACAGAGTACATGCTATGGACAGCTGTGTAATTAAGGCAGTGGAGAAAGATGAGATTTGATCAAGTTCACTACAGTTCAGATTCAGAATCTTAACTGACGACAATATCTAAATAGGCAATATGGACTCTCTCTCTCTTTTTCTCTCTTGCTCTCTCTTCCCGTCTCACTCCATCTCTTTATATCTTTGTTTCTCTCTCTTTCTCTCTCTTGCCCCCTCTCATGTACAGTTAAAGAGAAGGTTGAGTTATTGGACAGGTGAAACCTTTATTGTGAGCTTACTCTTTCTCCTTATTCCTATATATTGTTTCACCTTCTTTCCCAGAAACATCTGGGCCTGGGGGTGTTTCACAAAGATCCTAAGTTGAACTTATCTCTAAGTTGGACTTTACAATTATGGAAAGCCATTAGCATCCTTGAAAATAGTTTGTAAAAGTTATTTTAAAAGGCATTAAACGTTGATTCAAATCATTCATATTTTCTATTATCATGGGAGATTTCATGTTCTTGATGTGGAATTTATGAAAAGTCTAAAATACATGAATTTTTGCTTTTGGATACATTTCATTATAGGCTACAAATGGCTCTCCATAATATTTAAGTCCAACTTAGAGTTAAGTTTGACTTAGAATCTTTGTGAAACACCCCCCTGGAATCTAGTATCTACTTCCCCCAACATTGTTGCCAGCAATTCAGTAGAAACCTTAAAAACCACTCTGTGGGAAGCAATCCAAATAGGCAATATAAATATAGTCCCTCCCTCCCTCCCTGCAATTGTAAAGTAAATTAATGGGACTCAACTAAAAAGGTGTAAGCCACAAATATGTTTAAATAATTGAAATTTCTCCCAGGAAGCATTACATTTATAAAAGTGATTGTCCTATGGCGGACTAATGAATATTAATAAGTCAGAATGAATCAGGAGAGCTTGGGTATTTGTTTCTAGTTCATCGTGACTGTACCATGGACCAGTGATGGCCTGGTGGTAGAGTCGCTGCCCGGCAAGCAGTAGATGGCAGGTTCAAGTCCCGCTGGTTCCAAGATTTTTTCTGACTTGTTTTTCCAATACAGATCGATCAATCGATCTTATTTACTGGGTGTAAGCCACAAATATGTTTAAATAATTGAAATTTCTCCCAGGAAGCATTACATTTATAAAAGAACCAAATAGTATTATTATTATTATTGAAATTGCCCTTGAGTTAAATTTCAAAAATAGTGACCGTGTTTACAGAAGTCTTATGTACTGCATGATAAACCCTTTCCAACTGATTCGAGACAATAACTTTTATAAAGCAGCTGCATGAAAAATATTCAATCACACTTCTAATTGTCATTCAATTTGCAATCAGCCAAAGAACGTGTTTATAATGGCTGATCCGGTACCTGGGCATACATACATGTACATCAGTAAACCCATGTTTACAGGGCATCCATAACTGGCATCTGATTAAAGATAAAGGTGAGTTCTGGTCATCCGATTGCATTGTGAAAGAAAAGGTGCGAAATGGATCAGAAAAAGTTGATCATGTAGCATGTATTAAAATATTGGTGTGTACTGCAAAGTTCTGGAGTCATCAAAATCATTATAAACTTGGCCCAGTCTTGGTAAAGTAACAAGCACTGTACACAGAAAGATGCATATGGAACTACACACATGGTGTCGGGGCTACTAACCTTGATTTCCTAATCTTTCTATGCTCATTACTCAGCTAGTATACATTTTCTATCAAAATTGTTTGGCAAATGACATTTATTTGTAATCTTGAACATTCAGTGTAATTTTCGTTTGATTATGTGAGAATTCATTTTTTTAAATTTTTTAACCAGAACTCACCTTTATCTTTAATCACAGGGGGTGGAGAAAAAAAAAGATATTTGGTTAGCTTCACTTCAGTTCAAAGGATGGTAATATGATTTGTATACAATAAAAGCTAAAACTCTACCATTTTGACCGTAAAACGGGCAATTTTATATATACATGTACCGGTATGTTTAATGAGAATGCTGGATCAATCTAGCTATGTGTACAGAGCTTACAGCACAAGCAGCTGCTTTTACTAGAGTGAAGAGAAATAATGAATTTGTGAAGTTCACTTTCATCACTATCATTAACAAGCTTTCTCTGATCACATAAACTTTATATACATGTACCAGTACACGATTTTAAGATATAAAAAAGGAATAACTCTCCAAAAAAATTGATGTGGCTTGACTCTAACTACCAAACCTAAAAAGCCTGACAACCCTACAAAGCTTTGTGTGTAGTCTCTTTCTTATACTTAAACAAATACCGGTATTTTAAAAATTGGTTCATGCTGTGTATCCCTTTTGATGGCGCAAAGACAGAAAATACTTGGGCTTAATATTGGCATTTCTATATTTACATTGATTATTAAATTAAACCACAATTTACGATTTTTAAACATTTTTTCTTATCTCAGCAGTGAATCTGTATGCATCATTTTCCCCACCTTGTGTATATATTATCCAAACTATAGGGAAACTAAATGTCAATGGCAAGTTTCTCTGAAGTATATGTTGCAGTAATTGTATACTTGAAGAAAAAAGCATTAAAATGTTACCGTCTCTGCCAAATAGCATTTTTTCCCCCTTGTGAATATTATCCAAACTATAGGGGAACCAAATGTCAATGTAAAGTTTCTCTGAAGTATATGTTGCAGTAATTGTATATCTAACGGCCACGCCACGCCGTCTTCTATTATGATGAATAATAGAATCGAGCTCCGAGTGAAATCAGGTTTTTGTATTGGTCCGCTAGCTATATGACTTTCACTCGGGGGTGGGGTTAGTCTCAAATAGACCACTGTATCAGTGTATGATATTATATTATTAAAATATAAAATACAAAGAGACAAATCCAGAAATAAAGTGCTTGGACACGATTTGAATTACGATGTCACTTGGTAATTATTTAATTAATATGAATGACAAATCTCATCCATCAAACCAGAATAATAGAAATAATACAATTTATATATAAATGTTGCAATAAATATAATTGCAAAGTATTCTTAAGAGTTAAAGGGCGACTTAATTCTTACTTAATTAGTTACAGTCTAATGGGGAAGGGAAGGGATAGGTTAATGGAAATGAAGTTAGTAATTATGGCCACTTAGCTCGCTGATATTTCGATCGAGGACTTGACTTGGAACGGGATGCGACTGGGACGAACTTGGACGAGACTTGGAGAAACTTGACTTGGCGGGACTGGAAGCTGGACGGGAATTGGCGGGAACGAAGCTGGACGTGACTTGGAGAAACTTGACTTGGCGGGACTGGAAGCTGGACGGGAATTGGCGGGAACGAAGCTGGACGTGACTTGGAGAACTTGACTTGGCGGGACTGGAAGCTGACGGGTACGGGAATAAAGCTGGACGTGACTTTGGACTAAACTGGATACAGTTCTTTATTATGTTGAATTAACAGACACTTTCCCAAATGACTGGAGCTGGAGTTGGCATCGAGTTGACTTTAAAATACGGAAGGTGTATTTCAGAACTTGCTCAACCTGTTATTCGAATTCTCCAAAGTCCAAATCTTGAAGTATATTGTATACTGGATATTTGAAGTTGAAGCACTGATGAGTTAGAGATGGATTAGAAGGAGAAAGGTTCCGGGTGGGGACGTTCCAGGTGGGGGTTTCCAAGTGAGGATTTCATGCAAGGGATGGGGGTTTTATACCTAATTACATATTCACAATCTCGATTCCGAGATCTCCTCCTACAAAATATTCTTACACTAAACTTCACTATTTCATTATAATTACAGTAGGTGACTGGGCGGGCATAACACTTGATGGACACTCAAACAGTGTTCCTGGACCATTAATCCTAACATTCTGATTGGGCGAAAATAAAAATAAGGGGAAGGGGTAGAAAAGACAAAGGCTCATTGGACAGTTGGGTATATCCCTGCTCCTACTTCCTGCGCTGACCCAACTCCTTTTCCAAGAAAACAAATGCTTTGTCTTCCAGCCCAAACTGGTATTCGCAGAGGCAGAAGGACAATTTATATGTTTGCTTATCATCAAAGATTGTCAACATTAACTTCCTCTCCCTGTGTTTCTAATCCTGGGGTAAATAAATCTAAGTCTTAAGTTTTGGCAACACTGGTTGAATAGGGGCTTTGTCTACTATAGGTCATGTACCTTTTCTATGTGAACAGATTTAATCCTAAGTTTTCATTCATGTGAATGGACCTAAACTCCAATAACATAAGGGGCATTCTCATTATCTACAAACATCCTATTCTTGGAATATTTGGACAAGTGGAAATGACCAGGTTATACATCTTACTATAGTTTGTTGACCTCCAGTAGAGAGGATGATGAAATAGGAGAGAGAGAGAGAGAGAGAGAGGGGGGGGGGGGTATCTGGTTTAAAGGGAGATATCTCTACTTCGCTACATCTTCCCCTTGGCCACTTGAATGGCGACCTCGCCATTCCCAAAAATGGAATATAAAAGAACACACCTCAACTTAAGTACAACTGTCTTTCCTATACTTATGGTTTACCAATTGACATCTGAAATACTACTACAACACTCAATTGATGCCTACTGCGCTCATATACAAGATATGAAGGCAATAGCATATAACACAATTATACTTTATAACCAAAGTATCCTACATGTATGTACACAAGTCATGTCCTATTACTTAACAACAGAGATTAAACTCCATCTTTACAAATCCATCTATAAAAATGTCAGTGCAAACTTAAAATAAATCAAATGCATGTCTAGGATTCAAATAATTACACAAAATAATATCATGTCGGTATATCCTCAGATTTCCAAACAAAATTAAATCAAGCGATATTGTGTCAAACTACAATATATCATAATATACATCATTTATGTTTATGACTGTATCTAATAGTGCAAAGATACACAATGTATAATAAGAACTACATTTATTTTACTATTTCTTCCCTATATACCAATCAACCAAATGTCTCCAATAAAAGTAACAAAACTAAAACATCTTAACCTCCACATAAAATTAAAGTGATAACCTCTTGGCACACACTAGAATCTAAGTGAGCACAACAACAACCCTTTTCACCAAAAGTAGCACCACAATTCCTCACAAAACAAAACGTCATTTTTTTTTAATAGATAAGCTTATCCGGTGGGCGCGGGCATCTTTGTGACTGTCTCGGGGGACAGTCCTCCTCTATTGAGGCGGCCTATTGCTACTCACACGGACGGGTAGGGGATGGGGTAACATCACCTTCCCTGTTCCACTTCATCATTTACAAAAAGAACATCAACAAAAATTATCACCACTCATTTACTTAATTGTACATGTACTCCAATACATGCCTTCTCGACATACTAGGTTGCATGCACAAGCGATTAAGTGCGAGTGACGCTTCCCTCCAAACTCTCCCTAATGATGCTCCGACATCCTATCTTTCCTTCAATAATAATAAAATTGAAATCATTGTCTACATTTATAACAAACGAAATTTAAAAATTAAGCAACTCGTGTCGGGCAATTTCCACAAACACTGGTCGGTTCCATCATGCATTCCGATCCGATGCATAAATGTCAGTTCAGTGCCTAGGGCTTGCAATAAAGCCAAGCTAATGGTCACTAACCATGGAATACAAAATAAACAAATTCTGTCCCAATAAACCTCATATTTAATGGAAACATCTCAAATACTTATACCTCTTAATTACTGACTGTCTTCACTTAACTCTTAAACATCGTTTTAAATTAAAACGAACCAATCGCCTGTGCAAAATTATGCTCATAAATCAATCTGGCTCAACACATCATTATCAGCACTGTTTGCCCTACCGTTTTATGGGGCATTATAAACAATTAAAACAAAATTAACAGTTGCATAATTATGCTGAACTAACAAAATGGCAAATTAAATCTATTTTCTATCAAAATTTCTTTTATTCAACAATTTCTACGAAAGTTCATATCGAACAATTTTTCAAATAAAAATACTTTAGTTTTACTGTCAAAAGAAATAATTCCAAGAAAGGAAAAATGAAAATTCTATAATCCCATAAATGTGTGATATCAGCAACTAGCAGGCTAGAAATTTGAGCACAAAAGGCAAAGCAACAATGGACCACTTTAAAACATCCGATCAGACTTTCAACTACACATAAAAAATATATACGACCCGGACGCTCCTACAAAGGTAGCATCTCAATATTTTCCTCAAGAAAATATTAACAAAACAAAAAAAACTCATCCATGCGCAAGGTTATCTCTCTTTTAGACTAACTGCAACATGATGATCTCCAATACTAAACTACTTTAAAACAGCCTACTCCTACCTTATCTGCATCATGCCTATTTACGACTTATTTCGGTGAGAAACTAAGCCAGCAATGAGCTATTGATATTTGGGAATACGTGGAAGTTCCTTGAACTCCACCCTAACTGTAACTTAAATACTACATCTAATTTAATGAAAATCTTCTCGCACATCTTTATTAGGTCCAATTTTCTAAGCCTTCTTATACTTTCTGTCCCAGTACCTACAGTTACCTAAGTCACAACAATACCCAAAAACTTTAATTTGGTAGTCCCTCCTGCACTCCTCACAACAAAATTAATTTGCGCAACTTAAAACAATAATTCCTTCTCCCTGACACAATTAAAAATCCCTGATCTCTGACAATACTATAATGAATTTCTCGGGTTAAAAAAAACTTACGCGTTACTTACAGGTAAAAATTATATCTTTGTAATTTAAAACTTTTGGAATTGCCATAATGTTACTACAACATATTTAAATTACCTTAAATAAATCAACAACAAAAAAAGAAAGGAAAGGTCAGTGCATGTTAAAATCTAGCCGAATGGGGAAATTTCAAATCTTAATTTTGGCTCTGCTTGGAAATACAGCACGTTTTGAATTCTTCAAAATACACCTGTCAACTATTATGTCGTCTTGTTCATTGTCATTGTCTCCTCCACACTCACACAGCTGACAACAAAGTTTATCAACCAGAGGCATACCAAACAGATTCACAGAAACCAACATAATCACAAAAATGCAACTCATTATGCTCATGGCTACGTTACAAACAAGGCAATAGTGTGAAATTGATCAGCTCTCTACAAAACTAAAACACTACATATACAAGCACTTTTTCTGACAGGGACTTGGCATCAAACCTGTCTTTTATAAAACTATTTTGGAAGCGTTACAGCGTTTTGAAACATTTAAACCAAAATCCTATCAGAGCATTCGTGCTGATAACGCAAAAGGTCGTGGGTTCCGTCTAACGGCCACGCCACGCCGTCTTCTATTATGATGAATAATAGAATCGAGCTCCGAGTGAAATCAGGTTTTTGTATTGGTCCGCTAGCTATATGACTTTCACTCGGGGGTGGGGTTAGTCTCAAATAGACCACTGTATCAGTGTATGATATTATATTATTAAAATATAAAATACAAAGAGACAAATCCAGAAATAAAGTGCTTGGACACGATTTGAATTACGATGTCACTTGGTAATTATTTAATTAATATGAATGACAAATCTCATCCATCAAACCAGAATAATAGAAATAATACAATTTATATATAAATGTTGCAATAAATATAATTGCAAAGTATTCTTAAGAGTTAAAGGGCGACTTAATTCTTACTTAATTAGTTACAGTCTAATGGGGAAGGGAAGGGATAGGTTAATGGAAATGAAGTTAGTAATTATGGCCACTTAGCTCGCTGATATTTCGATCGAGGACTTGACTTGGAACGGGATGCGACTGGGACGAACTTGGACGAGACTTGGAGAAACTTGACTTGGCGGGACTGGAAGCTGGACGGGAATTGGCGGGAACGAAGCTGGACGTGACTTGGAGAAACTTGACTTGGCGGGACTGGAAGCTGGACGGGAATTGGCGGGAACGAAGCTGGACGTGACTTGGAGAACTTGACTTGGCGGGACTGGAAGCTGACGGGTACGGGAATAAAGCTGGACGTGACTTTGGACTAAACTGGATACAGTTCTTTATTATGTTGAATTAACAGACACTTTCCCAAATGACTGGAGCTGGAGTTGGCATCGAGTTGACTTTAAAATACGGAAGGTGTATTTCAGAACTTGCTCAACCTGTTATTCGAATTCTCCAAAGTCCAAATCTTGAAGTATATTGTATACTGGATATTTGAAGTTGAAGCACTGATGAGTTAGAGATGGATTAGAAGGAGAAAGGTTCCGGGTGGGGACGTTCCAGGTGGGGGTTTCCAAGTGAGGATTTCATGCAAGGGATGGGGGTTTTATACCTAATTACATATTCACAATCTCGATTCCGAGATCTCCTCCTACAAAATATTCTTACACTAAACTTCACTATTTCATTATAATTACAGTAGGTGACTGGGCGGGCATAACACTTGATGGACACTCAAACAGTGTTCCTGGACCATTAATCCTAACATTCTGATTGGGCGAAAATAAAAATAAGGGGAAGGGGTAGAAAAGACAAAGGCTCATTGGACAGTTGGGTATATCCCTGCTCCTACTTCCTGCGCTGACCCAACTCCTTTTCCAAGAAAACAAATGCTTTGTCTTCCAGCCCAAACTGGTATTCGCAGAGGCAGAAGGACAATTTATATGTTTGCTTATCATCAAAGATTGTCAACATTAACTTCCTCTCCCTGTGTTTCTAATCCTGGGGTAAATAAATCTAAGTCTTAAGTTTTGGCAACACTGGTTGAATAGGGGCTTTGTCTACTATAGGTCATGTACCTTTTCTATGTGAACAGATTTAATCCTAAGTTTTCATTCATGTGAATGGACCTAAACTCCAATAACATAAGGGGCATTCTCATTATCTACAAACATCCTATTCTTGGAATATTTGGACAAGTGGAAATGACCAGGTTATACATCTTACTATAGTTTGTTGACCTCCAGTAGAGAGGATGATGAAATAGGAGAGAGAGAGAGAGAGAGAGAGGGGGGGGGGGTATCTGGTTTAAAGGGAGATATCTCTACTTCGCTACATATACTTGAAAAAAAAGCATTAAAATGTACTCTGCCAAATACTATCCACATTCCTCAGTTGAATTAACAAGGGAATTGATCGTCATGCAAACGATATGCACCAACCTTTGCATTAATCCAAAACAAGAGTTTATTTTACTTCTTGAAGTAGACAGAATTACCAAAAAGCACTTTCTCCGGCCGTCAAGTTCAATTATAGCACTGAACACCGAGAAAAAACATTGATTTATATTCATGAAAAACATGAAGGAATGGAGTTCGCTCAGGACTTCGCTCGTCTTGGGCGTAAGGACAATCATGTGGAAGGCGGGATGGATTGAATTACAGAGAGATGGATGGGTGGATGGAAAGAAGAGTCTGGCAGCTTGGATCATGGCTAGATGGATAGAATGAGTTTAAGAGGTGGATAGAATGTATGGCAAAAATCACATTGACAGCACTTTTTTGTGGAAAAAAAAAAAAATGATAACAAAATAAAATAACAAATGCATTCCACAATAACGAGACATACCAATTACTAAGGCTGCGATGGGTAGTCGAATGCTTGAGTACCTGCACGGTTGACAACTACTCGGGTACAATTTCTCGTACCCGAATATTCGGCTGCAAAAAAAAAAAAAATCAAAAAAATCAAAGAAATCAAAAAAAAAAAAAAAATTATTAAAAAACATGGCGTCCGAATATTCGAGTATTCGCTTGTAAGCCTAGGAGAGTACTCGGGTACCTCATTACACTGTTGTGCACAGCCTTAATACCAACCAACCTTTCACAGCAAAAATTAGGAATCTCTGAAGGCAAAATTAGGAATACAGTCTATTTTGTATAATTTTCACACAGAATATTTGAGAAAAAGAGAGGAATCTAGGGTTCAAAATAATGGCTTGAAGACCCCAAAAAATAGGAATCAATCCTCCACAAAAGGAATGGTTGGCAGCTATGCGAGAGGGACATGTATGGAGTGACAGACATATTATAGAGAGATTAAAGGAGAATGACAAGAGGATCTTAATGGAATGAGAAAGACTAAAGGGGAATGAATGGCCGAGGTCAGTTTTGGTAACATGTATCTCAGTTCAGTAGATTCTGGGGGATTTAGTATCGGCCGGCCGGCCGGGGCTAGATAGCTTTACTTGAGAATGGGGGTGGGGGGGGGGGGAAATTTTCTTACTGGGGCTTTATTGCGACCTTTTCTCGAAGATGGGGGGGGGGGGAGGGAATTTTTTTAGTCGGGCTGACTAGTTAGCTTTTTTTTAAACCAGATAAATGGCCCTCACATTAACAGCTGGAGTACACAACAAAACAGGTAAGAAAATAGCCATCAATCCACACAGATTCTTGTCACTTGCATCCATAAATAATCAATCATTTTCAGAGCTGAAAAAAAAAGAAGACATTTCCTCTAAGATGCTGTTTCTCATGGAAAAAAAAGGACCTAGAAAATGCTTGAAGACCAAACAAAAAACACTTTTCAGTCCAATCGAATCAAACTGGTCTAGCGTGAACATTGACAGGAGAGGTCAGCAAAAGGTCACAACTCACGGGCATATGTCGTCAAGCCCGATGCATCGCTCAGAAATCTATGAAATGAAATTCTGTCCCCAGAAGAAAAATAATATATGAATCCATCTCATCACCTTCGAAATGACAGGCCAGTGGTTGTTTTAATACATCACGTGTCTTGACAAATCTTAAACTGATTTTTTTTCTTCTTTTGTCAAGTCGAAGTACGGTACATGTACATGTAGATATATTTGACATGAAATGTGTCCATAGAAGATTTAAAGTCTTTTGACATTCATTTACATTTCGCAAAAAGTTGGTGACAACTGCTATTAAATGCAATAAGAAATAAGGTGGAAACACTTCTCTACAAATAAGTGACATTTATATCAAATAATATTTTTTCAATCCATCTTTTGTTTAATAAAGAAACAAGGTTTGATAAGTTACATAACTGTATGAAGTTGTCAGTTTAGATTTGGGGATAAAGAACATGCTAGGTATTGGAATAAGATGTGTTTTCCTACAATTTGTCTTGCAACAAGCAACAAGGGAGACATTTATGATTTATGATGCCACAAAATTCAAAAAAGGTCTTGGACTTGCTCATACCATCATCAAAAGAGAAATAAATTTATCAGAAAAGATGCTAGAAAATTGCTGAAACAGATTATGGGATAGTCCATGCAAGGTCTTTTGGACTGAAGAATCTGGTTCGAAAAAATATTGGAAATACTGAAATGTTAATGCAAAGATAACTCACAGATATGTTCTCGGCCACTTTAATTATTCAATGTAGTAAAGGAATGCATTGATTGGGAAAGAATTTGGAAATAAATAAGAGGAAATGTGCACTTCCCAACTCTACAACTTTTTTTTTTTTTTTTTTCTTTTCTTTATGTGTTTTATTGAACAATCAAAAAATAATCACAGTATTTACAGGTTCCAACTCTACAACTTATCTTTTTACCAGAGCTTTCAATAGCTGATCTTACCCTATATTTGTTGCTACTCTACAATGTACATGCATATAGATCTCATTAATGTGTGAATGAAAAGTTGACTAGGTTTGTAGGCTGATAATGTATTCAATCTTTCTCACGTGACATAGTCTATAGACATCCAACAAAATATCTCTCTCTCTCTCTCTGTCTGTCTCTGTCTGTGTCTATGTGTCTCTCTGTCTGTCTGTATGTCTGTCTCTCTGCCTGTCTATCTCTCTCTCTCTCTCTTTCTGTGTGTGTCTCTCTCTCTCTTTCTCTTTCTCTCTCCATCTATGTCTGTGTGTGTGTCTCTCTCTGTCACTTTCTGTCTCTCTCTCTGTCTCTCTCTGTGTCTCTCTGTCTGTCTCTGCCTGTCTTTGTCTCTGTCTCTCCCTCTCTCTGCCTCTTTTGGGAATACACTTCATGTGAATCAATTATGTATACACCTAATAGTAATAAAGTGCAACTCTGATCATGCATGTACTTTCATTTTACTCGGCAGAACACAAAAACACACATTTATGGCATTTTCCACTCCATCTCTATCCTAATCAGTATGATGCTCACTTGAAAGGTGATGCATGCATGACAGTACACACATCCATTGTCTAGACATGGCCACATTCACAAATCCATTATTTCATTTCATTATCTCTAAAACCATCTCAGAAAATTGCACTCGCAAGCAGGTTGACTGCCTTTACAAATTGATTTATACATCAGTCGTTAAATCGAACTCTTTTGTTTTGTTATTGTCTAGATCCATTACTCATTTCACTTACCAATGCTTTCGTCATTACTCCATTTTCATTATATCAATCCACTGGTCTACATTGCAGAAATAAAAAAAATATATAAATATGAGTACAGATCTGTGTACATGATGGCTCATACTAAAGGCTGACAAAAGCATATTCATCAAAAGCTTGTTCAGACAACCCAAACTCATGGTAAACAAAAAAAAGTGTAATTGTATGATAATTTATTATTTTTGTTTAGTCTGAACGTTGTATACAAAAAATGAAAGGCGTATTTCTGCATACACATGTAGTTTTTAATGAAAACTTAATAAAAAATGAAGGTACTAGTTGTTGTTGTCTTTGTTTGTTGTGTTTTGTTTACTGGCACTGGGAACAAAAGAGATATATGCATTTCTTGAGTATAGTTTTTTCTAGTATAAATAATACAAAAATTATTACTGCTGATAATGATCTGTTTTTTCATGTTTCAAACTAGATCAAGTTTTAAAGGGCAATTCAACCTTTGTAATGAGATTATTGTATGAAAGCATTAGAATGAGAGAATAACAGAATGGTAACAATTTTGAAATAATTCAGGTCAATACTAAGAAAGATATGAATGGTTGAATATTATGAGATCACTAAATCCATGCGAATCTGAAATTGATAATGTAGTTTATGACATTGTCACAGAAAACTCTCCAGTTTGTTGTGCACGAAAATATAATTAATTTTTGTTTTTCTTTTAAGTGCATTCTCTCTAATTGGGACACTACTCAAAATATATTATGGATATCATTATTATGGGTACGGTACTCTAAAACGAAAAGACCCTCTTCAGTCATACATTTTGAAGAAAAAAAAATCGACATTTTTGTTGGTTTTTGTTGTTGTAACAAATGGGTGCATTGTCTTACACTACTTCCCAGTGACATTACTGATTCAGCCAATGTGAAGTGACCATACATATAGTGATCACAACTTTACCCAATCCATATTTTTCTTATTTTTTGTCCCACTTTATTCATTTTTTCTCCTCCTTTTTTCGATTTTTCTGCTTCCTTTTAGAGTAGATATTAAGGTTGGAGTTTCCTTTAAATGTACACGTAACCTGTGGCAGACTATTTTTCTTCATGGGGGGAAACACTTCTTGCAAAAGCATCTTGTCAGTGAATAATTGACCCAAATTGATAGCCGTTCACAGCCAAGTGATTGGTGGTATGTACTCGTTAGCCTCTTTCCAAATCAAGCACAAATTTTTGAAGAGAGAATGTTCATTGACACTCCAAACACTTCCAACCTTAATGTCAAAACATACGATGCAATCTTCTATAATACTTGTGTACCTTACCGTAAGCCCTTTTGCGTGACTTGATTTACAAGCAATATGGAATTTCAACGGATGAAATACAAGATTCAGTCCTTTGGGCTTTTCCACATAGGCAGTATCAGAACTACATGTGTTGTATTATTATTATCATTTTTTGTTTTTTTGTTACACAACTACTACATGGTGTAGAATAGTGTGAAAATACAAGAGCATATTTATTTGCACTGCAGGGTCAGACAAGACACTTGCTATCAAACAATAAAATACTAATAACAAATTACACCTATTGCACCTGGAGAACTCCAACACACCAGGGACCCGTTTCACAAAGCCTTTTTTCAATGACACATGACAAATATCAGTAACAAATCTGCTGATAACCAATCAGAAGCAAGGATTTCAGTAGCTTATAACAACAACTGTAATTTGTCACTGATGACAAGTTTTGTGAAACACCCCCCAGCATTCTTCCCTATGAGATATAAGCAATTTTGTGTGTGTGTGTCACAGTGTTGTACACATACTTTTCAATTCAGTATTTCAGGACATGAGGTTAATGAAAGAATACAGCCTGTTCTTTAAGTGACAAAAAATGGTAGCACAAAAACAAAATAATGAATGTTCTAGAAACTTTCATAAGTTCAAATTTTCACACATATGGAATTCCTCCTTTGGAATCATCAACCAAACTTCACAACACTTTATTCTACATCAGGAAAGAAGAGTAATATCCGGCTGGTCTTAATCAAAGTTCAACTACATTAAACTTCTCGGAAGGGACTTACTTGCTCCCATGGCACTAAAGAAATGCGTTTACTGACCTACAAAAATGAAAGTGAGATTTTGAGCTCCAAAACCATGAAGTCATCTGCTCCGGGAAACAGAGTAATCCTCAGAATATTTGGTTCTCACAATTTCTCAGATATCATCATACATCCAATATCTGGAGTAGTTCTGCACCCTTAAATCTCTGCCATTATGACTGAGCCCACTGAAAGGTGTACTAAACCCTCATTAATACATACCCTACTTCTACAATCCCATATGTCCTGTTTGTGCCTGAGGCAGTAACAAAAAAAAACTATAATATCAAAGGCATATCACCGGTGCGCCTGGTGAAGAGAGCATTGTTAATGACATATATTTCTAGTTCAAGATGCTCATCTGGGCCCTATCTCAAAAAGAGTTGATATCAATCGCAACTTATTTGCGATTAAATATAAATCGCAAACTATGTACATAAGAGATAGGAGACTGCAAACTTCCGATTTAATTGGAAGACTTGCGACTGATTTGGATCAATCGCACCCCTTTGTAAGACAGGGCCCAGGGCCGGTATTCAATTCAATACTTAGCATAAGTAAGAAATTTACTAAGTAAATGGCTAAGTTAAGTAATTTACTTATCTCGTATTCAAATCGCATTTTAGACTTATACTTACGTAAGACAAAATCCAAGTAAAATACTTACTGATAAGCATTGTGACGTCACATGGTCAATCAAAAGTAATGCGCAATTGAAGCATTGCAATAAATGCGCGCTGATATAATTGTGCGCAGGTTATAATACTATGTAAGAAGACCATATGCCTGCCAATCAAGGCCTAAATAATTGGCTTAAGTCAGGTATGGAGTTGGCTTAGATTAAGGGTAAAATACTTAGCCAAAAGTGTGAATTGAATACCAAAATTGGCTAAGTATTTCATCTTAGCCAAATACTAAGTAAA
Source organism: Strongylocentrotus droebachiensis (assembly GCA_035222895.1). Classification (NCBI taxonomy): domain Eukaryota; kingdom Metazoa; phylum Echinodermata; class Echinoidea; order Camarodonta; family Strongylocentrotidae; genus Strongylocentrotus; species Strongylocentrotus droebachiensis. Next base: position 149,887 of record JAVYIG010001848.1, read on the forward strand.
AAGCTTACATTTCGTACTTAAGTATTGAATACGGGCCCAGGTCTATATACATGTACCTAGTTTATAATGTTGCATAAATGTCTTTGTAGCATTTTCATACCACCAGGCACCAGGTACAGAAGTATTGTTAATGACATATCTATAGTTCAAGATCATGCTCATCAGGGATCCGTTTCACAAAGCCTTTTTTCAATGACAAAAAACAGTGACAAATCTGCTGATGACCAATCAGAAGCAAGGATTTCAGTAGCTTATAACAAAATCTGTCATTTGTCACTGATGACAAGTTTTGTGAAAATGGGGCCCAGGTCTATATACACTGTATAAAACCATGAAAATATCTACCATTTATGATTGAAAATGCTATCAAGTTGATTGATATTCCTGCCTTAGAAGCTATTATCAAGAAATCAAAAATGTCAAAAGTGAGACAGAGTTTTATGAGGATCATTTTTTAAAAAGCCATTTATGTGCTTTTTCATCATCCTTCCACTTTAGATATCTTTTAAATGTTTGTATTTTGAAGATTATATAATATTGTTTTTATCTTGATGTGGAAATAAATAAATGAATTTATATTCTGTAGCTTAGTTTTTTCCATCCCTTGTAAAAACATTACATTCTTTTTATTCACCTTGCCATATCGTTAATGTATGTATTTTGTTGACTATAGGGCCCCGCTCACAAGCTTAGCTTCTACAGGGGTCCTAAAACCATTCATTTAATGATGCAATCAAGTTGATATATGTTGATTAATGTACTATTGCCAGTCTCTTTTTTATGTAAAAGATTACGGTATATCATGTTTTGAATAAATGAACTTGAACTTGAACTTGAAAATAAATTAATGAAAAAATACAATGTTCCATAAATATCTGTGTAGCCCTTGCATGATACTTTTAATGAAATTTGTAATACACAGTTAAATGACTGAGATTTTGAAAATATCTTTATGGTTGATATTTCAGTTTCACAGACTTGAGAACAATGCGGGGGGAAAACAAATTCAATACTCTAAATTATCCTAGCCTTCACTTATATACTTTCTGATAGAAAATACACAACACATGTATATTAACTTCTTGAAGTCTTGCAGAACTCCACATTAGATTCAATCATAATAATAAAAGCCATCCACAGCAACACAATACTCATATATTTCACACACTTACTTGTACACATCTACAAAACACACAAATTCATGGTCTGTTTGGTGCAAATTAAACTGCCGTAGGTCTACTCTTGATATATTCTGCATAATTATATCTTGATTCAGAATGGGGAAATTAATTGTTTCTGACTTACCTCTATTTCTGTTTTGGCTTCAAATAAATGGCAAGAAAACTGTCTAGATATGGAGCAAGTTGTATCCCTGATGTTAAAAAGAAAAATATAAAAAAGGAGACTCATAGGGATGTTGAAATGTCTATCTAAGTTACAGTAGTGACTGACATTAACTGGCCATTCTTTTAGTTTACAGAGATTGCTTTAACCCTTGACTGGCTTTGCTCAACCTATGAAACAAGCAGCGGATTGTCACAGTCAACTGTTTGCACACTACAGTGCACATGTACCATATACTACAAACTATGTGGGGATTTGATCCAATGCAAATAAAGAGTAAATACAAAAACACATGATTTGATGCCTTGTTTTGAGTCTGCATATGTACATGTCTTGATTTTTGTTTAAACAACTTTCCTAAATATTTGATAGTCATCCTTAACTTAAAATTTTATGAAATAAAATCAAATAAATTTTGATTTATAGAAGGCAAACAAACTCAAAGGAAGCGGGAGCTGTCTTAGTAGTTAGTTGTAAGTTGCTGTTGGGGAAACTGTCCAGAATGATTATCAGGGGGGGGGGGGGCCGGGAGATGTATGAGGGTAGTTATCCTAAATCGTAATATCCTTGCGAGTGACGTCTTGTGGCAGATTTCTGAAGGATTGAATTCATCCCATGACAGACCCAGAACACAATCCATTTTCAGTGATTCACAAAAACTATTCCATATAGTTCAGAGTTTGTTTTCTCTTTATTCTTGAAACACAAATATCCCATCCATATCTATTTGTAAATTCTGAATGTCCCTGGTAACTATATAAGTATTGAATAAACAAATTTAAAAGTGAAAAGAACTCCCATCTTATAGCCCTGCTCTGAACTTACCCGATAACAAACGCAAAGCATTTGACATAGTCCATCCGCCTTCCACAAGATGCTATCTCAGGGAAGCAGTGTTTCATCAATTCTTCTTTGGTATCTTGGTCATAGATAATCACCAGGGTCTCACCTAACTCCACGACTACATCCTACGTATGCGTCAAAGAAGATCAAATGGTTATTGTTGATATTGTAAATATATGGTCGCAAAATTGAAAGAGGCATTGAGGTTTATTACAATACATGAGTCTCTCTTGCTCTCTCCCTTTCTCTCAGTATCTTTTCTTTCTTTCTTTCAATCACCCTCTCAATTTCCATATCTTCTTCCACTCTCTCCAATTCTCTCCAATCTCTTTACCTCTATCTTCATACATACCCCATCCTCTCTCCGCCTCTCTCTCTCCATCTCTCTCTCTCTCTCTCTCCACATATACAATTAACTACTGAATAATTCATACCCCTTGTACATTATATATATTTTTTGTTTGTATCTCAAGAATGAAAGATGGACTGGTTGAATTAATTCCTTTGTTGATACTTTTAGATGTCACATTTTCAAGAAACATAAATCGGGACAAATCAATTTTTCACATAATTTACAAACTTACACAATTTATTATCTGTATATGAGTGATAAGATAGAAGGCACTACCCAAGAGGCAGCTTGACCTAAGAGGTCAATACCCATCTGCATGGTCACCTGATAGAATTCAACCAATCACTGATCTAGAGCCCATCAACGTTGCCTCATACAATACTCACCCTTCTGACATTAGTGGCATCATTAAGTACTTTAAGAACAGCATCTTGTATCACCTCTGTTCCACCGTTCTATGCAGATAGCAAGAGAGAACAAAAATCAGACCAAAAGTTTGGCCACAAGTATGCAAAATAAGATTTTTTATAACTGATAACTTGACATGTAAATCTTTTTCATAAATTTTCATTTTCTGCGTAATTGATGACAGAATAGATTTTTTTCTCCATACAAGGGGATGTGTAAAAACATATTTGCAATAATTATATTTAAAGATGAAGTTGAGTTCTGGTCATGCGATTGCATTGTGAAAGAAACGGTGTGGAACCGACCAGAAAAGGTTGATCATCTAGCATATAAGAATTTGTGTGTATTGCAAGGTTCTGGAATCATCAAAATGATAAGAAATTTGGCCAAGTCTTGGTAAAGTTACAAACACTGTACACAGAAAGATGTATATGGGACTACACGAACACGTGGCGTAAAAAGCCAGCCCCCCGATTTTTACGATGTTACATGCATATTTAGAATATAAAGGCATTTACAGAGCCATGCTTTTCAGGGAACATGTCTTATCTGATGTTCTTCCACACTTGCATAATAAGAATGAGTAATGCTCACAAATTATTTTTCACCTCTTCCCAGAACTCAACCTTCTCTTTAAGGTGCATGTATGATTGAAAATTGTCTTGAGGGAAAAGAGTACAGAGCAAATGGGAGGGGAGCTCACAGATACGTCACAGAGTTGCCAATTTGTGTTTGATTGATCGCAACTTCGAAAATTCATAACTTTCTTATTTGTGATTGAAATTTGCTCAATCTTTCACTGACCTGTTTATCTCATTTCTTTGCTTCTATTAAAACCAAATTCATATTAGGGTAAACTTCCCCTTTAAAGTAGAGACTGAAATAAATGGTAGTTCTTCTCACCTCTCCTGTTGAAACTTTACCAATATACTGCACCTTGTGGAACGAACTGAAGAAAAGGAGAAAATGGAGATAAACGGTAATAAGGAGAATTTATGTTGTGAACCAATTTTAACACAGGAGTAATCTTGTCATCCTACACTGTTCCAAGATTAAACATGACAAACGGTAACTGCATACATTCGATAGATATCATTTCAATATTTCTGTAAACCATATTTTAAGATATTTATGTTGATGATGATATATTTACCCGTCAAATTCATTTCCATCAATTTGTGTTAGTTGTACATGTAAATTTTTCTTTTTAGTGCTTTTTTCGGTTCCTGTTCCTTTCACGTCCCTGATTCATTTTCCATTAGCGGGTCCTCACCTTCCCTTGGTCTTAGTCCTTGAACAGATCTAGAACCAGTCCTGGTTGGTGGGCCTACCACACTCTCTCTCTCTCTTCTAGCTTGCTTACTCTATCTACTCCCTCCCCCACATTCTCCTCTCCCTCTCTCTATCTCTCCTACTCTCTCTCTCTCTCTCTCTTCCTGTCCTTCTCAAGCTTTCTGACAGACTCTCCATGGGAGGTTCCTCATCCTCCCCTAGTCTAAATCCCTGTATAGACCCGGGCTGGTCACTGTTGGTGAGCCAAATTCTCTGAATTCTATCTTGCCTAGTCTATCTACCCTTCTCCAACCCCCCCCCCCCCCCCAACTCCCTCCCTCCCTCCCTCTTCCCCCCTCTCTCTCTGTTTCTGTCCTTTTCACCTCCCTGATTCATTTTCCACTAGAGGGTCCTCACCCTCCCTTGGTATTAGTCCTTGAACAGATCTAGAACAAGTCCTGGTTGGTGTGCCTATCTTAAGGAACCACACTCTCTGTCTCCTATCTACACTCTATTTCCCCCTTTCTCCTCCCTTCTCTCTCTCTCTCTATCCCTCCCCCCCCCCTCTCTCTCTCTCTATCTGTTTCTGTCCATCTCACCTCCCTGAAATACTCTCCATGGGTGGTTCCTCATCCTCTCCTGGTCTTAGTCCCTGTATAGACCCAGACCAGTCCCCGTTGGCGTGCCTGTCCTGGGGGGCCACGAAGCTTGGGTACTCTACCGCCATCTTATCAAACCTTGCCTTCAGGGGAGGATAGACCTTCCCTGTCGGTAGATGACACTGTGGAATTGATTGATTGATTGACAGGTGTTCATTGATAGCTGAGATCTTAAGAAGACCTGTAACAAGCTTGCAGCAGCGACTGAAGCTACATGCAAGCGAGGGGGAAATGTACTCCCCAATCAAACATTTAAACTGAGAGGAGAGAGAGAGAGAAAGAGAGACAGACAGACAGACAGAAAAATAGAGAGACAGATAGAGAGAGAGAGAGAGAGAGAGAGAGAGACAGAAAGACAGAAAAAGGAAGAGCGAAGGCAGTGCCGGAAGATGGGAGATATTACGACCTACACCTATATCCTTTCCTCATTTGCTGACAGCCCTGTTCTCTAGCACATAAAAATTGAATTGCTCTTCAATATATATCCAAGAATTCTATGTTTTGATGCGATGTATGTTAATGTTTTATTGTTTAAAAAAAAGATATAAAGCGAATAGAGAATTCTACAAATTGCGTGCTATATAAGCACTTTCCAGTATTATTATATCAAGAGATTGGTGAACATGAATACGGACCCCATCGACTCCATCTTCTTGGCACCAGTGCGCCCTCTATGGCTGAACCTAGACAGTGCCACGGTTTGCTTGATAATAATTAGCCTGGAGAACGGAGGGATCCATTAATAAACTTCATATTCTTTTCCTGCAAACAACTAAAATCTCTCATTGGGTTGCAACGTTGATTGTGTCATCTAGTGACATTCAGTAATATCTAAGTGTTCTGTAATAATTAAGCATTTTATTTCAAGTGGTTTTGGCGCCTTAAAAATCTCATTTATCTTCATTATTCTCATTATATACACAAGTAGAGAACATGAAATGAAGTATGACTTTTGTACCTTGACAATGGCTAAATTGATCGGCCAGCCAATATGGTCCCTCAGTAAACTTGGTATCTACGGAAAAAAAATGTATACATACAAAACACAATATGAAGAAGAAAACAATTCAAACCTTGCTTTAAAAAGGGCTAGATGTAAGAAGGAAATTCGTACTGGCAACACAGATAAGTTTCATCTTAATGCTTCGATGACAGAAAATTCTCAGTGTTTCAGAGATGACAATAAAAGTTAACTTTCCACAAAATAGAAAAAAACACTAAATTATAATATGAATTCTTTGTAAAGTAATTTAGTATTGTAGAACTTATCTCAATTTGTTTTCCGTGTGTATAAAAAAAATTCAGTGATGTTTTATTATATCTAATGTAAAGGAAATTGAAATATATTATGTAATGAGCTTTATAAATGTAGCATATTATGATCATTATTATACTATTATTATTATTATATCGACATGTATAAAAAAAGTACAGTGTGGATTATGTAAATGTAATGCTGTAATGCTCCCCAGGGAGTGGAGAATGTGCATACATTGTGTGTGGGTAAGCCTGAATCCTATGACTGGGGTAATAATATATATATCTGTAAAGCGCTTTGAGAGGGCCTTCGGTCCTGAAAAGCGCTATATAAGAACTAGCTCATTATTATTATTAATGTATAACTTACCTTTCCTCTCACGGTAGCATACAAGCTTTCACCATACAACTCATCCATTACATCTCCAGGCTCTATCTTGTTCTGTCCAAAATTAAACAAATTGAGAAAAAATAACCATTACAAAACAAAAACAAAGGCAAAATATTGTAGTGGTAAAGAAATAGTACAACTTTAAGCCCAACTGCACTACTTATAGCTAGTTGCGCCCCGGCCCCCCCACTCAGGTTTCGAAATGACCGCATGCGTGTTGCCAAAATGTCCTTTTCGTAACAAAAGAAAAAGGTCGACCCGTATTGACTTTACACACCGGAATTTTGCTGAAAAGGGGGGGGGGGGTGCTGAAAAAGGCTTGTATACAAAAGAAAAAGGTCGAGCCGTATTGACTTTACACACCGGACTTTTGCTGAAAAGGGGGGGTCGGTTGGAACACGCATATGCGTACCCTAAATAACACTGAGTGGGGGAGCCGGGACTTGCGCCCTCTATAAAGCAAACAATGCCTAATCGGTGACCATTATTCCCCCATGATCCCCCTTTTCTTATGTTACTAATTGAGAGCTGATTTGATGAGATAACCACCTGTCAGTGACCATGCAGGGAGGTATAATCCCTCCTGTCCAAACTAGTGCAGTGGGGCTTTAAATGAAATGAAAACAGTCTTGAAATGGTCTGGTCCATTGTTGTTCTTTTGCAGATGTAAAAGACACAGTCAAAACTATTTTCAAATCCAAGGGATTACAGTGTTCCAAATAGAAACATTGTTCTAACTTTATTAGCAATACCAGAGGGAGAAAAGCTGGAATGATGGCAATTTCAAGTTTTTTAGTCAGCTCATTTTTATTTTTGTATGCACTTGCCAAAATTCCGGCAAATAATGAAATATTTTGAAGGTGTATTGGATAGTTATCCGCATTATAGCCTTCTCATTTCCCTTCTCCCTGTGTTTTTCTTCTCCTCTTCCTCTTCCCTCCTGTTCTTCATCTTATTTCTTCTTCATCTCATCTTATTCTTCTTCTCCTTCCTTTTTTCCCTCATCTTCTTCTTCTTTATCTCCTTATTCTTCTTCACCTTCTTTCTTCTTCTTCTTCTCTTCCTCTTCCCTCCTGTTCTTCATCTTATTTCTTCTTCATCTCATCTTATTCTTCTTCTCCTTCCTTTTTTCCCTCATCTTCTTCTTCTTTATCTCCTTATTCTTCTTCACCTTCTTTCTTCTTCTTCTCCTCTTCCTCTTCCCTCCTGTTCTTCATCTTATTTCTTCTTCATCTCATCTTATTCTTCTTCTCCTTCCTTTTTTTCCCTCATCTTCTTCTTCTTTATCTCCTTATTCTTCTTCACCCCCTTTCTTCTCCTTCTCCTCTTCCTCTTCCCTCCTGTTCTTCATCTTATTTCTTCTTCATCTCATCTTATTCTTCTTCTCCTTCCTTTTTTCCCTCATCTTCTTCTTCTTTATCTCCTTATTCTTCTTCACCCCCTTTCTTCTCCTTCTCCTCTTCCTCTTCCCTCCTGTTCTTCATCTTATTTCTTCTTCATCTCATCTTATTCTTCTTCTCCTTCCTTTTTTCCCTCATCTTCTTCTTCTTTATCTCCTTATTCTTCTTCACCTTCTTTCTTCTCCTTCTCCTCTTCCTCTTCCCTCCTGTTCTTCATCTTATTTCTTCTTCATCTCATCTTATTCTTCTTCTCCTTCCTTTTTTCCCTCATCTTCTTCTTCTTTATCTCCTTATTCTTCTTCACCTTCTTTCTTCTTCTTCTTCTCTTACTTTTCTCCTCCTCAATCTTCTTCTTCAATCTTTTGTTATCACCACTACTACTACTACTACTACTACTTTTTTCATCCAATCTTACCTCATCTGCTGCGACACTCCCGGGTTTGACCTCTGCCACGATGATCCTATCCCAGATATGTCTGACAACGACCCCGAGAGACTCACTGGGGACCAGCTCAAAGGGACGGTAGATTGGCATCAGCCACGTCTCGTCCAAGAAACTTGAATTCTTGAGGGGTGAAGAGTAATAAAGTAATAAATGCTTAGTGAAAATACCCTGATTTATATACAAGACAGTGCTTCTTTATATACAGCCAAACCTGCTTTTAATAGTCACCACCTGTCTACAATGACCACATTTTGTGTTTCCCTTGAAAATGGTTTCTTATTCATTGAAAGATCTACTATAGGCACGTGTACATAAAGACCACCTGCCTATAAAGACTATTTTTCTTGTTTCCCTTGGGTGGTCTTTATTGACAGGTGTCACTGTACATGCAAGAATATATCATTGAGTGCTCCTTCTTAAAACAGTTGTTTGACGGAATACATGCAAGCAAGGATACTAGAACGTGTTGCACATTGTTCTGTATATTAAATGATGATGAAATCTCAGAAGATTAATTTTTCTTATTCAAGCATGCTCCCCCTCCAACAGCCCAAACCTCTATATAATTGTTAACATGTGAGTCTGCCCCCCCCCCCCCCCCTCCCCTACAAGTTTTAGAATATTCTCTTAGTTCAATGATTTGTTCAATCTTAATATTTAACCCTAAAAAGAACTGTTGAACCTTTAAAAAACTGGGGGGGGGGGGGGGGGGCTTAAAGGGACCCCCTTAAGATCTCAGCAATTGAAACTCCGATTGACTCCAAATTCGACATGGTGATAGATGTCTATGAGATCTACAATATTGCAAAGTTTAAATATTTTTTTGAATTAAATATGTTAATTAGAGCTAATTAATTATGCACAAATTGTATTTTTGGGTATGTCTTTAGATATGTTGATTCTTATGAAATAAAACTGTGTTTGTGGTACAATATACATGCTAAGATTATATTTACACAATCTCTGATAAAAAAAGGTAATTGATATAATTATCCAACTTATGTATAATTATAATGTCAAATTATAACATCAACACTTGTTTTGATGATTAGTTTCACGTGAAGTCATTAAAGACATTTTTACTTCCTTATGTTGGAGTGCTGGTTTATTTGTTTTTCCAGTAATCATGAAAATTCATTTACTTTTTTTTTCTTTGTTTTTGTTTTTTGCTTGTCTTTGTTTTCCTTTGAATTATTCTTTATATATTGTAACGTTTCATGCAAATGCGAATGCAATAAGTTCTATTTGCCTTGCCATTTGGGAATACTAACAGTACATGTGAAAGATGGGTATAAGACTGCAACATAAAAGGTGCATCTAAAAACTCTGTTTGTTATGTATGGAAGAATCCCCCCCCCCCCCCAAAAAAAAAAAAAAAAAAAAAAAAAAAATCAGTGACACACAATCACAAAATGCTACATAACACCTGGACCATTGACCTGGTGTGCACAAATTTGGTATCAAAAGATACATGTGCAAGAGTCTAAGGCAAAAATTTGTGACTTGACACTAAAATATTTAAGCATTATGAAGTTATCACGAAAATAGAGGGGGGGGGGGAAGGCTAAATCAGCCCCCCCCCCCAGTCTTGATTGACCCTTTGAAAGCAATTTTATTAGTTATGATCTTACCCCAGGTTCTATGTCACTATAGAAATCATAGGCATTTCAGCATTGGGGTTATAATATTGATTTTTAAAACATAAGAATAATCTAAATATCTCACTTTAATATTGAGGTCAAACTTGATTTCTGATGCCCAGAAGAGAAGCGATGAGAGACTCTCTGCAAGATGGATGATAACGTATAATAAAACATAATGAAATGCAATGAAAATGAAAAAGGAATAAACATGTGTTCAAGTATTATTCCACACAGGAGTAACAACATTTCACAGATTTTGTTTTATTTTCATTATTATTATTATTTTCATTATTGGTATTATTATTAAAATCTGAACAGTGATTTAAAATTCTGACCCACTGAAATAACTATTTAGTCTAGGCCAAGTGATATGCTAAGAATAAGATCTAAAAATTGCAGAATAAGTACTCCTTGAATATGAAAAATGTTTAATACATTTAACAGAATTTGATTCTTTTGATTCAAAATGTGCATGTGTATCTAGTACATGTATACCACTTGAGCAAACAATGTTTATCAACATACCATGGGTGAAGTTGCAGAACTTATACCTAGGCACTATGAACATGACGGACAAAGAAAGAGGACAAAATATGCAGTTCCTCATTCTACCCTCAACAATTGCTGTGGTAGACAAAGGAACATCCCTTCACTGCTATTATGTAAAAATTTGTAGAACAGGTGAATATGCATGTGACACCTGTTCTACACATTTTTTACATAATACAGTGAAGGGATGTTCCCTTGTCTACCACAGCAATTGTTGAGGGTAGAATGAGGAACTGTATATTTTGTCCTCTTTCTTTGTCCGTCATGTTCATAGTGAGGCATAGTCAATATACAAATTTAGTAATTCAAAAAAAGTATTTTGAACGAAAACCTGCTTTAACAACTTGAGATATACAGTCATGTGTAGATCCATTTTTTGCAGATAAAAATATACATATCATTTTTGCACTGCAAATAAAGCGACATTTCCCAGATGTATTTGGAAAAAAAAGAAGACTATAGGCCTGTTTTCATCAGCCGGAGTTTGCCAAATAACCCGCTTTTTCCAGACTTGGGATATTATCCCGAAGCTCGAAAATTGCGATTTCACCAGACTGATTCGCTCATCACAAACTAGCTAGGACAGGTGCAAAATTAGCCCGCTATTTGGGAAATAGAGGGATCATTTATTTTGGAAACAAAACCATCATTTCTCTGGATATTTTCTCGACCAAATATCCCGCTAATTGCAACTGCAGGTTGATGAAGATGCAAATTAACTGGCCAATTTTAGCAGGTTATTAGGGAAAATTGAGCTAATAAGGACAGGCCTAATATGTATCTACTTACCAACTAATAACTCACTGCCAATGATGGACTCCAGAGGATCATAACATGTCTAGAGGGAACAAGAATGCTATCTTCAATGATGTCTTGCCAATTTAGTGAGGGCTTAGAGATCACCAATACAGAGGAACGATCCTCATATGAGGTGTAGATGGATCAAGATATAAATTTTCTCAGACTTAAGCATTAAAAAAAGGCTTCATTAGCTTTGTTCTTATCATTACATAGTTGATTTGCATAATAATGGTAGCATGTAATAATTTTGTGAGATTACGTTATGAATGATTGGCTCTTTCTTGCTACCAATAAAACTTAAAGGAAAACTTATGTTTACAGTTGGTAGCTCTAAAAAAATTAGCCTGTATATGTGATACAATCCACAAACCAAAAAATGTAAATAAGGGCTATTTTTATATTGTTTTCTTAAAAAAAATACAACAAAATCAACAATTGAGAGTAAATATAATCTAAAGGGTAGGGAAGTGCTAAGCAACCCCCCCCCCCTATTTTTTACTGCTTGTAGGACTTAAGACTTTTGATATAATTTCACAATGTATTCATCATGAAAAGTGGTCATCAACTAATCATACATGTATTTCTCACAATTTATATCTAGGTGTTTATTATGTAATAATATTAAACAATAATAAACCGTTCTTGTAAAGCATGTACCACAAAATGATTTAATGTCCCGATGCTTCCAAAGAAGCTTGAATATTATTACCCTAGCTTTAGCCCTGGCAGCGGTAATCGGTGCACTGTGCATTGCTACCCATTAAACACCTGGGTGGAGAGTGGCAAATGTTGATTAATGTCTTGCCAAAGGACACACGTGCTGGGCTTTGAACTTCCAACCCTTGGATTGAGAGTCAAGTGAATGAACCACTATACCACGATACCTCCACATACCGTATGTGTATCTATCTTCAGAAATTCAGTTATTTTTCAGTGATGAATTTGATTGAACAGGAAGCCAAAAATTTCCTGGATTCAGATTTGTAAGTTTCTCCCTACCTCTAATAATTTTGTGTTGCTGGTGATGACTTCAATAGGAATGCCCAATAATCCCTGGTTGAGGGCAAGCCGAATAAACAGTCTCCCCCTACCGAGATTGGTTTTCACCTACATCCAATAGAAGATAGGAAAACAAATTATTATTAATAATAATAATGATAATAATATTGAATACTTATATAGCGCACATATCCAGGATATTTCAGGATAAGAAGAGGAGATCATTTTCTTATAAAGTTGACTTCTGTGAGGCAAGAAAACAAGAGGACAACACTCCATGTACTCTCAAGTCACCTTCTGCAGACAAGTTTTCTTTCTCAAGACAAGACAGGATATGATCCCGGATGAGACAAGATAAATTAGATTCAAGATCTTTCCTTAAAGCCCCACTGTCCTACTTGTAGCTACTTGCTCCCTCTATATAGAAAACTTCGCCAATCAGTGCCTGTTGGTCCCCCATGATCCTCTATTTCTTATGTTATTTGAGAGCTGAGTTGACGAGATAGCCACCTGTCAGTTACCTTGCTGTGTGGTCTAATCCCTCCTGGCCAAACTATTGCATATAAGCTTTAAGGCTCCTTGTTCAATTGATGAATTCCAGGATCTGACCACTTTGTCATCTTGCTACCAGCAAGTTCACGTAGTGAGACTTCAGACTTTGTCTTCTAAGTGAAGGCTATGCGAACATTACAAGATCTAGCTCTGTTAATTAGAAATTGAATCTACTCATGACGATTTCTCATTGACTGAAGTTGAACAGAAGATAATAATAATAATAATACATAAGATTTATAAGGCGCCAAATCCACATGACAGTCAAATGCTCAAGGCGCAGCTTGTGCAAGAAATGAAATACGTACATGATACATTTATACAAAGTGCAATAGGAAAGGTACAGACATGAAAGGTTATGGTAATCAATTATAAGCTAAATTAAACAGATATTTCTTAAGATTGTTTTTTAACACTTCAGCAGAGCTGCTATTCTTAATCCATTGGGGGAGAGTATTCCATAATGAAGGCCCAGCATGAGCGAAGGTTCGCTCCCCCCACTTTGTTTTAACCCTAGGAGTAACAAGTAAGCCAGAGTTTTGAGAACGTAGCTGTCTAGAAGGAAAGTAATGCTTACTCAAGCTGATGTTGTACTGCGGAGCAGAGCCATGTATACAGTGAAATAATAGCAAAATAATCTTGAAAACAACACGTTCTTCTACGGGCAACCAATGGAGTGATTTGAGGACTGGTGTGATGTGACTGTACTTGTTGGACAGGGTCACGACACGAGCGGCAGCGTTCTGTAATTTTTGTAATTTTGCGAGTAAGATCAGTTAACTTACCTTCTTTGATTTCCGGACTGCATCCAGCATGTGTGAAAATTTCGCACTCGGTCTGATGGAAAAGAGTTAAGAGAAGTACAATTTGAGGGTTCAGTGACACAAAGACGTAACTCCATATTTTGCCAAAATGAGTATTTGATATCAAAATTTCAGGAAAATGTGGGCTTTCCAGGAAACACAAAGACTTGGCTCCACCCAACACCCGATTGAAGTCAATGGCTAGTGAAACATAGACTTAAATCTGAAGGCCCAAGTGCTCAGTGACACATAAACCACTTTTTCTCAAAATGGAGTTAGGTCTTTGTGTCACTGAACCTTTAGAATCGATGGATTAATATAAGGTGGCTAAGCACAAAAGGATGCATCCTGAACGCAAAGTGCATAGTTTTTGAAAATCATGATTTCATCACACAGAGGTAGAACTACATCATTACGATGTGGAGCTGGTAAATACACTTATTATCTCAATTAGTTTTTGTTTTACCTCGACTAAAAGAACTTTTAATCAACAAACATCTCTGACTACTATGCCTTTTGCATTTCAGGCACATCTTTTTGTACTGCTACATTTTGCTAAACTACCTACCCGGTACATCAATACTGTAAAATAGGCAAATATTCAACAATATAATGTTGAGAATAAATGAATTATTTCTATTTAAATTATATTAGTGTAACTTATATTGTGTACCATTTACATTATATTTTACATGTTGTATTACTGTTGCCATTTGTATTATTGTTTTAGTTAACTTGCAAGTTGTCAAACATGTACAATTCAGTCTGTGACTGCCAGATATGTTTAGATAAACCTTCATGGAATTTAATTGAATTGAAATACTTGCTGGTACAGGTTCATGTAGATGCCTTCCTAAATGAAGGTTATGATATACTGTATTCTATGTCATATGTACAATATGCATAAGAGCAGCTTGAAAAAGCCACTGAAACCAAAAATGGTTATGTTCTTTGAAGTTTAATATGCAATTATTATGCACCTATGCATTCCTTGATATACAAGAATTCTTGTCAAAAGGGGAATCAAACAGCAGTCATGGAGCACCTCCATCATTTTTCGAAAGCACACTGACATATTGGGATTTATCCACTTATCAAAGTGTGATGTAGTTTTGGAATTGGTTATATTCGATAAGACTAATTTTGCAATGCTTTATTTTGTCATTATTCTACAACACAATGACATAATAGGATCCCTCCATTAAAAAAGAAAAATGTGTGTTAATTTCTGCATACTGATGACACTTGCCAAACTAATTTCACAACCCCCTATTTGTCATCACTCATTATGAATTCAACTAATACATGTATATGTACATCCATGTTAACATCGACATGCACATAACGTTATGCCAAGATTTGTGTTATGTATCAGAATAAGGAGTGCATAAACTTTAAATGTAGTCCGTTGAATACCGCACCTGCCATGTTTGAAATGTTGTTCAATCTGCTCTATCCAATTCCAGTAGTCCTTTTTAGACAGCCCGAATACCGTGTTGACACCTGCATGAATATCATCAAGAAAATAAGTGTGGTATGTTTATAGTTTCCTCTACATGTAGCTGTTCAGGGAAGCCCAGTTCCTCATCCTTTACTTCATACATTGCTGGCTTTCATTGACTGAAAAAAGTCAATGCAAGAAATTGATGTCAATTACATATAAATCAAATGAAAGAAGGATCTTGAGTGATAATTTAGCACTCAGTCATTTTTTTAATTTTTATTTATTATTACTATTGCTTAAAGGAAAACATATTTAGAATACTATAATGTCATTAAAAAATATCAGGTCTGTTATATATTAAAACAAACAGTGACTTTCCTAATGTTTCTGGTGAACTCCCCCCCCCCCCCCCCCCTTCTTGACATTCCAGATCTCCAACGGTTTGTGGAAACATGAATGTTTATGGAATATCAACTTGTGGTAAGGGACCGATTAGTTATCTTATAAGTGCCGCTTAAAAATACATGCAAGAGCTTTCAATGTCTGTATGATCATGGACCTATTACGGATGGACATTCATCGTTTTCTTAATGAATTCATTGTGATTGTCTCCGTCAATGTCGTCTCAGTAACATTCCGTACATGTTTCTCCCGGGAGAGAATCAAGATAGTGATTTTACACATGTTAATCTACATGCGCAGAACTTTTACTCGCCTAAATCATGGAAAATAGATGTGCAGTTCTGGTTTATAATCCGAACGTGTTGTTCCGTGTACTGTACATGTATTTTTTTTTAAAAACATGTTGATATTACCAGATAGAGGTTATTTTTGGATTTTTTGGTTGTGATTTAAAATCGCACAGGGCTGATACAGATCATGGCCTTCTAATTCTTTTATAAGGTCATACATGTAGGTGTGTGCGAAAGTTTGTGAATCAGTAATAATACATTTCATATCACCCAAATCGTCTGCTTTTCAACTTTGCTGCTCCCCATTGGGGATGCTTTTATTTAAGACACACTCTTACAGAGCACACCATCCAAACAAAACCCAAGAGAGGGAAACTGCTCCTTTGTCAATATCCAAAAATGCTTACGCAGTCGTTATTGTTAAAACAGCTGAATGTTCTCATTAAGATGCACATAATCAGAAGGCGGCGACTATGATTGGATCAAAGAAAGAATCACGTTGAATGTCCATCCGTAATAGGTCCATGGTATGATATGATAACCTCAAATTTGTGTTTGTTCAGAACCAGAAGGGCGTTTCTCTAGGTATTAAAGGTATATGATTTAATATATAACATCCCCCGGGCGGAGAGTGGCAAGTGCAGATTGCCAAAGGATGTTAAACAGATCATTGATAATAATCAAGAGTATATTGTTATCGATTTGAAATTACTCATTGAAATGTATCAGTCTTACTACGGCTTTGTTTCATTATTCACTCTTATTCTTTACTCATTTTCTGTTATATGTTACTATGTATTGATGTTTTCCATGATGTTTATATTGTTCAAGTAGTTTGTTTCTTCATATATGTTCATTTGTGTACAGGGCCCCCTGGAAAACAGTACTTGATTACTGACGGGGCTACCCTGTTTAAATAAAACGGAATAAATAAATAAATAAATAATGCCCTTCTGGCTCTAAACAGGCAGTATGTGTGATGGCCTACTTTTCAGCCCCTTCTTGAAGATATCCTCTATTGTCATGAAAAGTTGGAGTGTCTCCTGATGGGCATCATCAACTGGTCTTGTCACTGCCTTTAGCTTCAGCAATATTCCTGAAAAATATAATAAATATATGTCAATAATACTATTGATAATAATAATGATAATAATAACAATAATAATAATAATAATAATAATAATAATAGTAAAATTTAAATAGTGCTGTGATACTCTTTTCACAGCAATTACAGAATTTTCCCCTACTGGTACCTCACTTACATCCCCTGGGTGGAGAGTGGCAAGTGCAGATTGCCAAAGGAGGTTAGTGCTGTGGCAGATGCTGCGATGTACATCCTTTGCAGTAATGTCACGTGCCAACAAAAATTCAGAAGATTGCCTTGATTCCAGAACTGGGATAGCAGAAGTGTCTTTGTCAGTGAAGATTGTCTCAAAGAAAGCCTTCAAGATATCTGCTTTCTCTTTATCTGATATAGTGAAGGTTCCATCTGTCTTTCTGAGGTCAGGTATCCCACCTCTTGTCTTCAGACTGTATGTAGCCAGAACACCTTGTCTTCACATTGTTTGCAAGATACCTCTTAAAGTTACTGCGCAGCTCTATTGTGATACATTCATGTCTTTGCCAGTCTTCTAGCCCTTCATATGTCTGCTGGGGCGCTTGGTAAATTGGGTTTCTCGCCAAACATTATGCTTTCGTGCTTGCAGTCTGAGCGCTGGTTCGTTCATCCAACAGTGTTTTTTCTTCCATCACCGTGATGCAGAACACAGGATACATTTCATCATCTTTTCTTTAAAGGCTGTGTGAAAAAATGACCAGGCCTGTTAAGTATCCATGTCCTTCATAGTATTTTCCCACTTGAATTTCTCAAGCTCCTCACAAATGTCGTCTTATCGTTCAAAGTTGTATTGAAACCTTAGAGGTCGTCTGTCTGCTTCTGGAGCTGATAAGGTGAAAGTGAAACGAAGCCGAATGTCGTCACTCAACCCCACTTGATCGTTCATAATTATTTTTTTTCTCCCTCTTTGGACTGATATTTCTCAGTTTGGAATGCATTAATTAATGTTTTCTTTCCTTTTTTTCTCCCTCTTTAGACTAATATTTCTCATTTTTTCATGCAAATATCTTTATATGCATTAAACAATTTATTTCTAAAAATCTGTTTAAAAAAAAAATAAAAAAAATAAAAAAATAAAAACAGACCATAGATATCAAGATTTCTGGTTGGTCGCAAAGGGCAATAGAACATCTTTTGTTTTAACGCCTGCAATCGGATCGCCCCCTCAAACCCCAGCGCACCACCCAGCCACTTAGCATCTCCGGCATACCCATTTCAGTGCATTTGTGTGGATTTCTTCCACTACAAGGGTTGCAACAACTTAGTAGTGGTCGACCGTTACTCTAACTGGCCGATTGTTGAGAGGTCTTCCCATGATGCCGATGGCCTCATCACTTGTTTACGATGGATCTTTGTCACATTTGGTATCCCTGACGAACTTGCTTCTGATAGTGGCCCTGAATTCACAGCTATTGCTGTGCGCCACTTTCTAAAGAACTGGGGTGTACACCATTGCATTTCGTCTGTTGCTTATCCCCATAGCAACTGGCGTGCTGAAGTTGGTTTTAAGACTGTGAAGCGTCTCATCATGGACAACACGAGCCCTACAGGTGCCCTCGACACTGATTCCTTCCAACGCGCTATGCTTCAGTACAGGAACACTCCAGACAGAGATACCAAGCTCTCCCCAGCGATGTGCATCTTTGGTCGCCCGATCCGAGACTCCATTCCCATAGCTCCTGGCAGATACAAACCCAATGACACTTGGCGTGAGACCCTCGCAGCTCAGGAGGAAGCCCTCAGGAACCGCCACATGAGAGGTGCAGAACGCTGGTCTGAACACACTAAACGGCTTCTGCCACTTGTCGTAGGCGATCATGTCCGTATCCAGAACCAGACGGGGCTGCATCCCTTGAAATGGGGTAAGACCGGTGTTGTAGTGGAAGTCCGGCAGTTTGACCAATACGTCGTGCGGGTTAATGGCTCCGAGCATGACACCCTTCGTAATAGGAAGTTCCTGAGGAAGTACATTCCTGTACACCTCCCAGCACCAAGGTTGACCATCGATGACGACATTGGTTTGCATCGCAACTCACCTCACTCCACTGCGCGTCCCCTCGGTCACAGCGAGGTCCCTGGACTTCCTCCGCTGACCGCGGCATCACCCCTTCCTTCCACGACATCCGCTGGCCCCGTCACCAGCCCACAGCATCCCTCACTGCCCGCTGCACATGAGGCTCCTCCTGCCACTCCCGTTATGTCGTCAAGCATGGTCCATGACACTCCACGTCGTCGCCGTCCATCGCTTGTTGGTGCATCACCCCTTACTCCGGACGATCCATCTCCGGCCAGTAAACCTGTCGCCGCAGGGCCCGCAATGTCGCCTCCCCAGCTTGATGACCCCGCCCTGCTACCCCGCTACCTGTGGCCACCTCTTCTGCCTCTCCCAGACGATCTGCTTGTTGTTCCGACAGGCCTGCCTGGCACGTTAATTATGATATGTGACGTTTGCCTTTTTTTACACCTTCACTTTTGCGTTCCTCGTTTTGCCTTTTGGCCAACTTTAACTCTTGCGTTCCTCGTTTTCGGTGTTACTTCAGTTACTTCAGTTGGACTGTTTTCACTTTTGAACTCATTACATCAGTTCGACCGTTGGTGTCGCGTTTGGTTTTTAATTTTCTGTCTTCGTCACCAAAGGATCTGTGTTTCAACTTTGTGCCAAAGACTTGGGGGGAGATGGAGGATATTGGACTATCCCTTACTTTGCAGACCGTGGACATTGTGATATCCAGCTAGTGTAAGCTGGTGTAAACAAATAGACAGGTACTTATTTAAAGAGGGCTTTGTGAAACACGTAGCGGACAAGTAGCTGACTAACGCTGATTTAGTCACAAAGTTATACTTATCACGGTTTTGAGGAACGGGCTGGATCCTCCACATAAACGAGGATAGTCTTCGTAAACACGGACAGACGCGTTAGAAAAAATAAGAATCTGCGCGTTGGCGATGCAAGAAACAAATTCCACAATTTTGCTCCTTGATGCATTTTACACCTACTTTGTACAGAGACTTTCACGTTATGAATGATAAATCCTTGGGAAGTAATACAACCCATAAAAGTAGACAGTGAACTGGGGGTATATTATTACGCGTAATCCATTTTTTGCATTGCCAGCGTGCGGATCGGGAAACCCTACACCTGCAGAGCACTGAAGAAAAAAAGATTCACAAAAATTTTCGCGGACGATCCTTATTTTTTTTTAAGGATGGGAGCGTTTACTAGGATATCCTCGTTTATGAGGACGATCCTCATTCTCGGACCAGTGCCTACTGGTTTATGACACAGAGTAAAGGAGGGGGTAATCGACCGTCGACAGTTTTCGGCCGGTCCGTTGGATGCATGGTAAAACCCCTTTAAATACATCGCATAATAGCATATCACATATCCCACACATACCAGAGTCACTGAAGAACCACATTTGCAATGAAAAATATATCCTTAAATATCACATTTTAGCGATGTAATCGGCGGTCCCGCTACCCGAATCTGAAAAATTGAATATCTTACGTGTGTCTGTAAGGAATATGGGTACCATAAAATGAGCTTTATTTCAAGTATTTTTCAGATTTAGAGCCCGATTTTGTGTGAGTCACAAGCTCAAAAGTATCTCATCGCATGTATTAAATCAATGCAGCCGGACACCGCAGCGCACACGGTATCTCCGTCTAATTCAGATCCCAATTTCCGATCACCGCAGAGATATTTTTCGGCATGGCGAGCTCCGGCGTGGGATACCTGCTCCGCCCGCTAGTGCTATAGATGCGCGTTGAAATGCACAGTGTCATGCGCGCTTCCTACTGACTTTGTACATGCGACCGAAAACTGTCTCGCTAGGCCGATAACTGTAAAAATTGAAATGAATAATAATGAGTCCAAAAAATAGGATTTTGTCTTAAGTCAGTGGCCGAAAACCCCCTCCTTTACTCCATGTTATAAATATGAATTATTGTCAATTATAAACACATATTGTGTGTGCAGACAGATTAGTTGTCTGGGCATTTGATTTTAAACAGTTATTTGAATAAGTATACAATGATACAAGTAATATTTTGACAGACAAAAAAGTGGGCGGGGACATAAAGATCTACACAACAAACAAATACAACAGCACGTGGGACTGTAATAAAAAAAATATTAAAAAAAACATTGAGCATGCCCCAGCTCTCGTTTTAGCAATCCAAACTTGTCCACATACACATTTCAAAATAATATAGCAGTAACACATTACCTTTCAAATCAGTAAGCAATGGATCTTTAATAGACATGGCGGTAACTATCTCTGGTAAAGCAAGAAGATACCAGCAGCTTTTGGTTGACGTTTGTTTCTGCAATTGTAGCTTCATTCCAGACGCCGGTCTTAGTAAGTTTCATTTTATTTTTATTTTTTATTTATTTATTGTCCAATGTACATTTGATACATGTATTAAGTACTACGACATTTATTTTAGGCATTCCATGTAACTCATTTACTTTTTTTTGTATAGCATGAGTTTATAATTTATTCAGAAAATTGCTTATAGTAGGCTACATTGTATTATTTACTCTATGTATTACCAAAGAAAATGCAATAAATTTGCATTTTACCCAGGTTCCCCCCAAAAAAAAAATCCTCTGTGTGCCCATACCTTGAGCCATATAATGCATGGCCGTCCAGAGGTTTTTTTATGTTGGGGACCGGGGTAAAATGCAATAAATTATTGAAAATTTATTCCATTTTCTTTGTTTTTTATTATTTATGGAAATTGCCCCCTACCCTAGCCCCCGCTGCGTACAGTCATGGTTCAGTGACAAAGCAATGGCCTCGCAACTGTGAGGCCCCAGCATCAAAACCGTGTCGATGTGCTATATTAGTGCCCTTCTGTGGGGCATTAATCCTCATTACTGTCATTTATGACTTAAGGGCGTAGGTTCCCTAGTAGATAAGCATAATAGCATACACATGCTTGAGCAGTCACGCAAAACACACATTGGCAAATTATTATTCAAAAAAATCTGAGAATGTATACTATTATCTAGATCTATTATTTTTAAATTATTTTTAAAATAATTCCATAAATTGGGGAAAAAACAAAAATATTCCAACTTTAAGAGCGACAGTGTATATATATACTTACACATCCATACACATCCCCTTGCTCTACCTGATCGTAAATACTTAAGCCCCCCCAAAAAAAAACGTTTTTGCTCATTACGCCATTGGCGCTCTTGCTCACCATGTTCCCTCGTCCCTCGCATTTCGTCTCCCCCCCCCCCCCACCCCACCCACGGTCATGAAAAAGAAATCGACGCCCCTGATGTAAAGAGTCTAAAGACTTAAGACTAGCTAGCACATTAAAGTTGAACTTTGGAGTATTCAGTATTTGTATTTATACAATACACCATCCCCTTGTTTCCCCAAGTGGCAGAGTGCCCGCAAAGTGCTTCGGTGGCATATTTAGCTCACTGTAGAGGCGAATGTACGCAACACTTCTGTAATCGCTCTGGACTTTATAGTGCAAATTAAATTTAACGTACTTCTCTCAACCACGAACGCAGGCGCCTAGAACCAGGGGGGGGGGGGGCAAAGGGGCGGTCGCCCCCCCCCCCCCCCTCAAAGAAAGGGAGAAAAGGAGAAAGATTTATGAAGACAAAAAAAGAGCATAAGAAAGGAAAAGAGGACGTTCAATTCCTTTACTACTACATCTTAGACTAGTGACAATGCCACTCTCCCCGCAGTCAAACATTAGCTATTAGTATATGAGTTGTGTACGTAATTATGTACGTTCTGAGATTATACAGATGACATTTCTATTACAAAAAAATACTGGCTCAACATCTTCATTTTCCTTCTTTTGCTCATCAAACCACTGCCTAGTGGCTACCGGGCTCACGATCAATTGGGCAAAAAGAATTTCCGTTTCGGTTTAATAAAATTTGGAGTGGACTATTATGCTATTATTATTATTATTATTATTATTATTAGTTCCAAAGTGAGCTCGACGTTATATAGTAATAATAGTTATGTATCGAAAAGTGGAGATCTTTATTAACGATTTCAACAGATATTTAAGCTTCCCCACTTCGCGCAAGATGGGGGGGGGGGGGGGGGGGGTTCCCCGCAACAAGGTTGCATGATTTGGTGCGGCAATAGATCACAGACCGCCCCTCTTTAAACCAAATCCTGGCTACGCGGGAGCGCAAATGGTTGTCGGTAATGTCACGTCTAAGGTCGCGACCTTAGAGAAACAACATTCCTTTCAAATCGTTCAGTGTTCAGTTGTGTTCATGAGTTTCTCATAGTACAGCACAAACCACAAACCGCCATTTATGATCAACTGCAATCGACGATATTATGTGAAGCGCTATTACACATTAATCGAAGCTTTTCGTTTGTTTCAAAATTGTCACCATGGATAAGAATTTGCCCGACGTATTGACTGATAATGTCCTCATCAATGCCGTTTCAGTCACTACATCTCTAATGCTGATCATCACATCGATTCTCTTTACTCGATATTGGATTAATGCAAAACGAGAGAGTGAGAAGGTGGCTATAATTGGAGGGCGTCCGCTCCCTGGTCCCTTGGGACTCCCTGTCTTTGGTAGCATGTTGTCCTTGGATCCGAGCGGTCCACATCTATCCTTGATGAAGCTGGCAAAGGTCTACGGCCATGTCTACAAGATTCAGATGGGCAGCCGACCTGTACTTGTTTTGGACGGACTGAAGGCTATCCGTAACGCATTAGTAAAACAGGCAGTTGTATTTGCTGGTCGCCCTGACCTGTTAACACTAAAAGCTATTAACAGTGCTAACTTGTTCGGTCCAAGCCTAAGCTTTAGTCAATACAGCGAGGAATGGAAGCGCCACCGAAAGATTACCGAGACGTCCCTCCGGCACTTTACAGCAGGCAGTCAGGTTCCGTTTGTTGAAAGTGTTGCCAAAGGCGAAGCAGAAGAGCTGGTCCGCTATCTGAAAGTCCCTAAATGTGAAAGAAGCGTGGACACTCCATGGCTTGTACGTATGTCCGTTGGTAATTTATTGCTTTGGTTTATGTTCAGGAAGCGTGCCTCCTACGACGACAAGAAGTTCATCGAATCTATCAACATTTTTCACCGATTGTCGGAGGCCGGAAGTGGAGACCTTGTAGACTTCCTACCTTGGCTGAGATTTTTCTCTTTCAATTCATCGACAGGATTTTGGGAGGCACAAGAGAGGTTCAACAAAAGCGTACGTGGGCTCATTGATGAACGCCATGAACTTTACGATCCAGAATCTGCGCAACATGTTTTCATGGATGAAATCATTGCTCTCGGCCACGTCAGTGAAGAGGATGAGTTCCAACGCTTGGGCTTGGCAGGACGTACAGTTCTACAAAATGCCTTTGACTTTTTTGGAGCAGGATTGGGAACTACTTCGGCAACCTTGGAGTGGGCAATGGTTCACATGGCTCTGTTCCCACAAGCTCAGTATGAAGTCCACTGCGAGATTGATAAGGTTGTCGGTCGTGATCGTCTACCAACCTTAAACGACCGTGAATATCTACCGTTGACGCAGTCCTGCCTTCTTGAAATCCAGCGTTACGCAGCAGTCAGTCCTTTCGGCATTCCTCACAGCACGACTAAGGATACCATTCTCGACGGGTATTTCGTTCCTAAGGACATGGTAGTCTTCGTCAACCTCTGCTCAGCTAATTTTGATCCAGAGGTTTGGGACGAGCCTGAAATATTCAACCCACGTCGTTTCCTCGCTCAGGACGGGGCACTGGATGACGAAAAAATGAAACTGTTGAAAGCCTTTGGTCTCGGTCGCAGACAGTGTGTCGGATCAGGTTTGTCGAGTATTAATCTTTTCATCTACTTCAGCACACTCCTACACCAACTTAGGTTCAGTTGTCCAGACGGTGTGGAAGTGAACCTGGAGTTTCACTATGGGAACACTTTACATCCCAAAAACTTAAACGTGCACATTGAATCCAGATAAGCAACAGAAGAAGACGATGCAGCATGTTATGAATCTCATTGTAATAACCCATTTTTTCTTTTGACTCTTTGGATATTATATATTGGATGTGATGTGAAGAAGAAAAAAATCCCACCACGAGCTTCTTAGCGATAGAGGTTAGTTGCTGGATTAAAACATTTTATTAAATTCACTTTGTTATTGCCCTTACACATGGTTCTGGTGCATTTCCAGAGTGTTTTACATGAAAGTACGAATAATTACTCTCTTTAAAATTAATTATTTTGTCGTACTGTCAGACTGCATAGCCGTTAATGGTTTAAAGTAGAAAGTATCTGTACATACACTTCAGATATGTAGTTGGTTTAAGCAATTATTGGCAATGTATACTGTCGTAAAACTGTGTAAGTCAAATTATAAAGTTTATAGCCGTACAATCACTATGTATTCTACATTTAATCGCATTATAATAACACCCTTACTTAGTTACACGGTATATTCGTATGTTTTCTGGAAATTCGAGTGAATGGCATTACTTGTATCGCTAGAAATATATATTGTCGTTTAATGGAGCGTATTTAAAAGGGTTAAATGTTCTGTTTTGCTTAGTGCTTCTTTATTTCTTCAAATTCAAGGTGGTCCAAAATAAATAATTGAATTAAGTCCATGTCAGAATAAAAATAACGTAGAAGCGGTGTTTTTTCGGGGGGGGGGGGGAGGGGGGCGCAACATGCTTGTGCCCTTTTTTACAAACCAAATTGGTATATCTTAGAGCCACAAGAAAAACAAAAACCTTTAAAGTCGTGTAGTCTTTTTTAAGGAATTGCCTGCCTCTTGCAAATCCTGGTTCCGTCTTTGATTAAGGGTAAATGGACAGGTATAATTAACTTCCTTTCATAATGACATACATATAAAGTTATGGAGGGAAACCAACACAATTATAACCCTGAGATTATCAACGGTTTTTCAAACACTGAATTGGAAATCAGACGAGTGTAAGAAGAAATAAAGAGTGCGGATATAACAGGAAACGGAAATGGCTAATTTGTTTTTCTTTTTTTCTTTACACATCATTTCTAAAGAGAGGAGATCGCAAATTAATACTGTAAAAGTCAAAGAGTAGAAATCAGAGAAGATAAAGAAATTAATCGAAAAGGAGGTGATCTAGGGAAAGAAAATGGTTTAATAAGAACGGGAAAGGGGGAACAATCAAGAAAATATTTTGTCATGGTGTACACTAGTTTCCGAGGTGCATCGGTGACATATAGCTCACGGTAGAGGATGTGGGTAGGGCATAGTGCTCCCATTTTTCTTGTTCAAGTACCCCCAAAAGTGCTCCTTTAACTTCAGATAAGTGCCTCTTTTTTATTTGTAATAAGTGCCCCTTCCACATTCTTGTAAGTGCCCCTTAAAACCTGAAATAAGTGCCCCCTCCCTCTTCTGATACGTGACTCTTTTCACCTATTATGAGTGTTCCTCTTCATCTTTGATAAGTGCCCCCTATTATTTTGACACGTATCCCCTTTTACCTTCTAATAAGTGCCCCTTTTCCTTTTCGATAAAAGCTCATTCCCGTTTTTAATAAGAGCCCCTTCCCCTTCTGATAAATACCTTTTCACACTCCTGGTAAATGCTCCTATTAAGATCATATAGGTGCCCCTTTTCCTTCGACAAATGCCTATTTTCCTTTCTAATAACATCGCTAGCTACGCTCGCTCGCATTTACAGTTGATGTAATTATGTAATTTATTAAATGTCTTTTCAGTTTTTGATGGTGAGCTTTTGTGTTTTTTTTTCACTCTCTCTCGTTCTCTTAATAAGATCTCGTTGGTTGCAATGCGCCCTCATAAAGTATGATATTTAATCAGTATCTTGGACCAGCGTTTTCAAACTTTTTTTTAAAGTGAAGGCACTCTTTACAGAAACAAAAAGTTTCACGTCACCCGAATCCCAAATTCATAACAGAAGATTCATTTTGCATCGCTCTGGCACTCGTCAAGTGCCATATACACATGTACGGGTATATTTTTGTCTTTACTTTACGAGCGAGCGAACCATATCGATCTAATGTTAATTATGCATTCAATATATTCGTTTAATTTTGTACATTTTTTGTATATATACATATGAAATATTGTATCAAACCATATCATGTTCATACAAAATTATGATGACAAAAAAAAAAGATGCAGAAACCAATAAATCAAATCAAATCAAATCAAATAAAAGGAATTTTTAATATGGTAACAAATTATGAGGTAATTAACATACTAGATTAGATATAAAATAGTGTATGCTGACAACTCGCTGTCGAATATACTGAAAACAGAAGTCATTTATTCGGTCACCTCGATTGCGAATAATGAGGATATGATCCGGCATCTCGTTGCCCAGAATTATCCTGTTTCTAAATGTTGCAAGTGAGTGCAGCAAACAAACGTGGTAAAAATTTATTTCCAACGTAAAAATATAAGGATATTCGGACCCCTCGTTGCCCAAATATGGAGCTATTTGAATACTTTTCTGCCTGAAATCTTCCTCTTTTTAAAGTATAAAGATAGTCACATTAAATCATTGTATATAGCTCAATACTACGTTTCTAAGCGCTTTACATTATAATTGTTGCGAGCGAGAGGGGAAGAAGGGTTCTTATTGTATTGAAAATTATATTTCCTCATGGAATTAGTTTAGCGATTTTAAAATATAGTTTTCACGAAATCGACGTCATTCCAAATTATTTTTGTAATAAAGCTATATTTCTCACGCGGCACCCCGGTTGAAAAATGTTCAAAGGGAATATTTTGGCCCATGTTCGCTTATATGAACCGTCATATTATGACTTTTCAATCTTTTTAGCCATTGAATCATTGGTTTTATCACATTTGTTGGCATGTACATTCTTAACTTTTACTGAACCGACACACACACACACATGCACGCACACGGGTATTTCGTTGTCTCTGATGACATTTTAAACCCTCTTCAATATATGTTAAATTCCTGGTTTATCATTCACGGCATTATTTATATAGTAATTTCGGTCCTAGGACACCTACCCCCTAGGACAACTACCCCCTAGGACAACTACCCCTTAGGGCAACCACCCTCTAAGATAACTACCCCGGGAAAACTACCCGCGGACATCTACCCCCCAGACAACTACCCACCCAGACATCTACCCCCGGACAACTACCCCCCCTGACAACTACCCCCTGAAAACTACCCCCTGGGACAACTACCCCGGACAACCACCCCGGACAAGTACCCCCCGACAACTACCCACCCAGACATCTACCCCCGGACAACTACCCCCCTGACAACTACCCCTCTAGGACAACTACCCCTGGTCAACTATCCTAGAGGGTAGTTGTCTGGGGGTAGTTGTCCGGCGGTACATTGTAGCTGTCCTGGGGGTAGTCGTCCTAGAGGGTGGTTGCCCTTGGGGGGTAGTTGTCCTAGGGGGTAGTTGACTGGGGTGGTTATCCGGGGAGTGGATGTCCAGGGGGTAGGTGTCCGGGTAAGAACAATTTCATAACACCCCCCCCCCCCCCCCTATGCCTTTTGTACGCAATTCCTTTCTTTGAACAATGCGGGTTTGATAGGCCTACTCCCTGTCCGTCATTCGCTGTTTTCGGAGCATGTTGGGGTTGTCGGTTTTCATAAGTTTTCATTTCGCTGTTCATACTATTGGAGACCCCGTACCACATTTCTTGGCACATCGAGGTGAAACACGGAGCGTTTACAGCGAAATGTCATCTCAAGATGGCCCTAAGCAATTTGGTGTGAGCTCTCGATCACAACGTATGGACAGTGAAACAAAGACACCACCATTACTCACAACCCGCTCCTCTATCATACATGTGCGCGCGTGTGTGCGTACGTGTGTGTATATAATACATATACATTTGTTTTCCTGAGGAAGTTAAATCCTACCCCATTAAGATGAAGCCAAGATCATACATTTTGGGCAGGAAACTTTAATTCTAGTGGTATTTGTGTGAGACGTTGCAGTTTGCAAAATTTGCTTTTTTTTTCGCCACCCCCTATTCACGGTTGAAGCAGGAAGATATACGCGTGACTGTTTTCCATTCAATCAGCTGTATTGAACGCACCAATAGGTGACGCACAAGTCTATTGTATAAGTCTTTGCTATCATGTAATTATAAATAAAGTAAAGATAACTAATAATGATAATAAACAAATAATGACATATAATCAGAATATAAAAAAAGACACTTGAATCAACTCAATGCCTTTGACTTTATCAGCATGTGAG
Organism: Strongylocentrotus droebachiensis; assembly: GCA_035222895.1. Taxonomy (NCBI): domain Eukaryota; kingdom Metazoa; phylum Echinodermata; class Echinoidea; order Camarodonta; family Strongylocentrotidae; genus Strongylocentrotus; species Strongylocentrotus droebachiensis. The sequence continues at coordinate 179,074 of JAVYIG010001848.1, forward strand.
GACAACAGAGAATAATAAACCAAACAATTGTTATTCTTGCAATGAATAGATCATGTTTTAATGAAAGAATTGGTAAATACAGGGTTGGAGAGTTTGCTCAGTTACATAAGCATGTACGTTTGAGATGAACCTCTACAAATACAAATTAAAGAATGATATCATCTATATAGCAAAAATATCACCACGATAAAACCGTGTTTATAAAACTGTATTTTAGATGAAGGTTAAAAAAACACAGAAAGAAATGGCGAAAGAAGGAGGAGAGCGGGAGAGAGACAGAAAAACGGGGAGGTTTAGGGGAGCTTGTTAGCGATTTTTGAGACATGTGCTCACCACCCCATATGGATTGAGAATACTGAGTAATACTTTTCTTTCTCACTCTCTATCTCTCTCTTAATAAAGGCTCGTTCAGATATGAAACGGTAAAACATAGCAAACATTTTAAAAAATTGCTGCGCGTTTTTACTGAGCTACATGTTATGAGATACAGAAAAGTGACGCTTATTACATTTTACGTCATCATAAAGACCACCTGGTTTTACCGCGTCATTTCTGAACGAGGCCTAATGAAGATGGTTTCTCTTCAAAGGAATTAAGTTTTGGGTTAAAGCAGTTACCACAGTGGTAAGAAACCTAGGGTTAGTAGAATTTAGACAATCCATCATTTTTGGGGTATAGACTCGGGGACGGCCCTGGAATACCACTTCTGTCAAAATGTGTCGAATCTTTATACTCAGTGGTATCACTCTTATTGGCATCGTGTGTGGGACATGGTAATTCGAAATTTTGCGTAAAATGGGTAATTTGCGAGCATGTTCGCGGATTTGAAGGAAAAGAAAGGGATTTTCGTTTAAGAGCATAACATTTGATAAAAAGGGGGTGATGTCTGGTCGCAATCATGTGAATGCGTCTTTTTATGACTGTGTACTCGATAAGTTTAACATAATTATTTTATCTAGAGCACAATATTTGTACCACCTCTTTGTTCAATAGGGATCATGTTTTCTATATTGTTGAGGAAAATGTTTTTGAAAGTATGCAAAAATAACGGGAAATTTTCAAATTGGCTGTAACGATCACGCGTCACACCTTTCAATATGAAGTGACACCACCTGTAGTCTCTGCTCGTCCAAACCCAACCGTGTATGAATAAACGGCCGAGCGAACGTGCAGAAAAAAACTCTATATTATATCTTAGCTCCCAGTCCGCCCCCAAGTTCAGTGTGTCCGTTGCCTTATATCATCTATTTGTCCTTGAGTTCGGCCAGGAGATCAGCTAGAGCCTGGAGGACATCTTTCTTCTTCAAGTCAGAATCCTTTTTGTCATTGGATCGTTCTTCAGCAGCCACCTGTTTGTAAGAAAATAAAACACGCTGATAAGGATGATGATGATGATGATGATGATGATGATGAAGAAGATGAAGATGATGATACTCTGCCAGCGTGAGCAAAGCACACTATTAAAAAAAAAGAGGTTACGTTTCAACATCTTTTTCAGAGTCTTTGGCACCGTGCAAGCTCAATCAGCGAACTCACAAGCAGTCGAGTATAAAACATAACCATAATATGTACCATAATTATGTATAAAGTACTTACATGACTTGTAAAATGGGACCAATTTATTAACAAAATGACGCGGTCAAATTCATAATGCTGCAATCAATTATTCACACATATATTATTTTTCTATTTATCATCTTCTCTTCTCTGACCTGATACAGGACAGCTTGATAGTAGTTGCGATTCCACATTGGACAAAGTGGAATCAGTGTAAATATGTAAACACCAACGAGAACCAATGGTCCAGGTCTATCAAGGGACATGGGCTGACGATCAGACAATTAAGTCGTTGTCAGGATACTCAAGAAGCAAGAGAAACCCACATTAAAGACATATCATTGAATCGTATTAATCTTGGGTTTAAGATTCATGTCCAATAATACCCTATTCATAATATTTCTGCCATGGGTGACTATAGCGTCTTTGTTGTCCAAATCGCCTTGTACTAAGTCTGGGCTGATGGAACGAATGTGGGTCAGGCCGTATGCATATTATTCTTTGTTCTTAAATCCTCTTAAAAGTTACATTATGCCTCGTGCTGTCAATAGTGCTTCATTGTTCAACATGTGGCAATTATCTTAGGCTTTCACAGAGCCTTGTTTCGATCCAAAGGATAAACTTAAATGATTTAGGAAAGCCTACTAACTTCCTGTCTCATGATATTTAAGTTTTCTCTGCTCATTTTCCGTTGCGGCAGTTCATACGCATAAGGAGCATAACGTTTTGATCTCGAATAGCGAATGAAAAGTCATAGGTTACTGACGGTAAGTATCAACGCCAACTGACAGTAAACTTTCATTAAAAAGATAACATACTAAATAAACTTTATCTATTATGTTTTCACCCAATTAAAAGGGTTACCTTAAACAAGGGTTGCGAATGAAGTCAAGATTGTAATCATCAAAGTGAAGTAATTATGAATTTACATTGTAATTGGCATTTGCTTTAGTTTAAGGTGGTCTAAACACCTTTTCCTTTCAACTGCATTAAAGCATGGACATATGAATATAGTCAGTGAATGTCGATGCAGATAAGCGAGCAATTGTTTTGGAATGAGATAACACAATCATAATGGCTTTTGACCCACATTAATTGCTTTAGCGCAAATTTGGTGCTAGAGGATTTTGACAATAAATTTTTAAAAGTCTGCTGCTCAGTTATCCGTGGCAGCATATAGTATCATTAGACAGGGTATTTGTAACCCCTTACCATTAAATATGATTAAATGTCACATAGGTTACAACTTTTGAATTAGAAACTACCAAAATTGATCACACCTTTTTTATACGTGGTGCATTTACTGTATGCAGTTGAAAGAAATACATCATTTTTTCCACATCCATTCTTATCTGTCTTTGAAGATGATCCTTACCTTTTCTTCTTCTGTCATGTCTCCTTTTTCATAAAACTCCAAATCCTCCATTTTTCTTTTCTCACCTGTTAAATATTTACAGAAAAAGGGAGAATAAAAAACATTTTCAATTCATTCCTGTTACATTATTTATACTTAAAACAAGATTCTATTCTTTCATCGAATGTGCATAACGCCTGCGTCTGAATGAGAACTACTTTCTGTCAATAGTGATCAGATGGTATTTTTTGTTTTACCTTAGTCTTTTTTTGTATTCATCAATACCTTCTACTAACATACCCTTTAGCAATCACTGTACTAATACATAATTTTATTAAATGTCTAGCCAGGCAATCTCAGCTTTGATGACGATAAAACTAATTCTAGAATTGAATTTTAAAAATCACATTATCGCAAGGTTAAAGAAAAAAACGACAAACAAAACACTATGTAAAAAACAACAACATAATTATCATTGAAAAGTTGCCAAAAAACACAAATACGAACGTACTTCTAATATTTATCCGAACAAAATTATCAAATGTGTTAGTTGAAATATGCTTTGCATTTTATAATACTTTCGTTTTCATGAAAGGCAGTATAAGGCAATATAATGGCTGTATTTTTCGTTTTTTTGTATTTGTTGAATTAGGTAGCTACAACGGCGAATAGTTATTATCATTTTTTATTGAGTGCATTAATCTCATGGCCGCATTTTTCTTGAGATAATGACATTGTTCTTGCTTGAATTTAGATAAGGTGATTGGTACACTTACCCTTTAAAATATAATGAATGCTATCAGAGTAAGCTTTAAAGGAATGTTTATTTCGAGTCATATGTTAGGTGCGCAGCCATAGACAGTCAGAAAAAACTTCGGAAAAACCAACAGTAAAATACTTCGAAAATAGCGAATAACACAAAGTAAATTAAGTGCCATCATCGTTCAATGACAATGCATGGCAGTATTTTCCCCAGTCAACCTGCTGTTAACGCATAATTTTAACAAATAATGTTGTGTATACATTGATTACATTTAGGAGAGTACTTTTAGATGAACATTTTTCAGGGATTTGGAGGCAATTGACCTACAGTATTCATTTTTCAAAAAAACAAAACAATGACCGCACGATGATTTTACATAATCTTCCTTATGCCTTTTGTACGCATTGCCTCGGTGAGGGCTTCATATTCATCGTGCGATAATCGCCGTTTTTAAAGTATTTGTCTTGTAATCAAGTGTTCTCCATTTTCTTATTGTCATTATTACCTTCCCATGATCGCTTCCCGCCTCCTCTTCATATATATAATTCATTCTTCCTCCCATCTGTTATTATTTTCATTTCTGAGCTGTCTGTAAATTATTTATTCACCGGGCATATCCACAACAAGCCTTGCTTTACTGCAGGCCTCTCTACTATATATAAGCTATAACAAAAAAAGGATGAAGTGTACAAGCATTGCTTTTTAGTGGACCCCTCTGTTTCCAATATGTATTCGTTAATTTGTGTAAATGTTTATAATTGATTTGTATTGTTTTGTTGAAACCAGAAACAAATTGAATTGAATTGGATTGAATTCATTATGATTTATTTGACTTGTATGCTTTAGTATTATCATGACAATACTACTACGACAAAACCATTTGTATCATTTTAGTTTGTTAGGCTAGTTTGTACAAAGAAGTTATGTTATGTTTGTATACAAAATAAATACAAATATGTGGAAAATTAATGAACTTGAACTTGAACTTGAACCTATTTGGCTGTAAAGGTTTACTGATTTTTTTGTCTGAATGGTTGCCGTGGGGATCCCTATCATGAACATACCTGACCCTGACATACACTGGACTTCAGCGTCTTGTTTGTGGGTGCAGAAGGAACGAATCCCGGTGGAACGGGCCGGACAGTCCATGATTGAGGCCTCTTCGCCCGTACAAGCAACTTCGGCGAGCAAAATCGATCCAGTTCCTGAGCCAAAGAACTTCAATTCGGAAACATCAAAGTGGTAAAAGGCGGGGTCAGTGAAGCCCAACTGCTTGCAGACGACATTAGCGTCCTCTTGCGACCATCCAATGCCACACACTGTTCCCCACTCTCCATCGCGGAAGACCTCGACTACGCCCCACCCTAGATCGTCGTCCTTTCTACTACTTTCTACTCCTCCAAGCCGGACGACTGCATGGAAGGGATGTAATGATGATGAAGAAGATGAAGAAGGTAATGATGATAATGTTAATAATAATATTAACAATACTACTACTAACCACTAAATAATAATAAAGTTATTATTAATATCGATTATTAATAACGAACCCAAATGGGCAAACTTTCATTCCCTCATGAAGGTGCCGCACCATAGAACCAACTTCCCATTTGGTGTTAGACAGGCCCAGTCTAAACAGTCATATGCAGATCTGTACTGGGAAAATTACATTCTTAATATAAATATCAGAGACTGTTCTTTTCAGTAATATCAAACCAAAAAAGTATTAAAGCTTTCCCGCTTTAGTTTTACTCGATTTGAAAGGACATATATTATAATTGTATAAGCTGGAAAACGACTATTTCCTTCGTGTTGATATCGTGGTGTATACAAAAAATAATGATAATAATCCATGATATGATATGTATGTAATTAAAATGTGTTCAATTTAATCTCTTTAAAAAAAAACCTATAATTGGTACAGGGCCTCTATGGATAAACAGTTTTAATACTGAAAGGGGAGGGGGGAGGGCCGAAGATAATAAGCATAAGCTAACGCCTACTTAATACTGCGCGTATGCACTTTAATTAGGCAAAAAAAAATCACTTGGTTGTCCTCGACCGCCCGCCCGCTCGTCATTTTCGGGCCCCTCGTATTTTTTAATTTTTTTATGATCATTTTTTTAATTTTAAATTCAATTAATTGTTTTATGGGGAGCAATCTTAAATGCCAAACATACCATTTTATGCATTTGCAAGGATCAAAATGCGGGACGTTGCGAGTTTGGTCTTTTCAGTACGCAATTATATATTTATTAAACTTGCCATTTTTATTTTTCTATGTCAAAATGCTGTTCATTCAAATCAGATTCTGAGCATTCTTAAACTCATTTTAAAGCCCATCTGTACTAGTTTACAGGAGGGATTAGACCACCCTGCAAGGTCACTGGACAGGTGGTTCTGCCATCAAATTAGCTCTCAGTTAAATAAGATAAAGAGGATCATGGGGGACCAATGGTCACCGATTAGGCATTGTTTGCTACATAGAGGGCGCAAGTAGCTATATGTAGTACAATGGAGATTTAAAAGGTGCTGTATTTCAAAACGAAAAATACTTTTTGTGTTAGTCTTGATATTCATTGTAAATTAAACTTGTCTTTTACCAAATTTAAGTGTTTTATAGACTTTGTTTGTTTAAATGCTTGACATCCCAATGATTTATTTTTTTGAATGGAAAACAAATTATTTAAAAAAATATTTAAAAAAAATAGGAAAGAAAAAATAAATCAAAAAAAGACGCACACAAAATTAAGTTAAAAAAAATTAAAAAAAAAAAATCTCCCCGCCCGCCCCTACTCCAGAAAATTAATCGAGGACAACCAAATGATTTCTTGGGGGGGGGGGGGGGGGGGGGTGGGGGCCTTAACGCACACTGACAAGAAAGAGTGGAATGTGGCAGGATATCGCCCTTTGATTTAGTAAAGTGGTCTACGGGGAAGAGGGCATACGGCAAATATTGCCCGCTCCGGTTTCATGTTCGGAGCAGCGTGCAAAAAACGTCTTTTTATTAAGCAGCTAAAATGCCTTGTATGGGTAATATACAATATATATAATAGAACAAATGAATTATACAAGTAACCAAGACTATTAAGTATCTATACGATACAAAATAAAATAACAAAGTAATTTAAGTTTTGATTTAACTTGGAGGAAAAAGGGGAATTTCAGAAAAGCAAGGCTTGTTGAGCGAGATTCCCAGTGTAAATTAGATACTAAACCATCGTCAGCGTGCATCAAATCTTGCGCGTGCCTGCTCCCAGAGAGACCCACAACGTGCGAATGCACCCGCCCGCGTCAGATCCCCGGGTCTTCCCCGCCGAGACTCATTCCGCATGTATACATCAGTCTGCCGTCGCCAGGTCGAAAACGTTTAGGCTTGTCCGACCTAGCAACCAGCAGTATAAACTATTGCACATCGAACAAGCCCCGACAAAACAGACACAAAGACCCACATATAGGCGAGTGAACTCGCGCGTCCGAAGACCCTCCGAGAAAAACATGGAACAAATCAAAACACGTTGAAAATGGTCCACGGTCCAAACAACAAACTCCGTTTCGTTGACGAGCAGCCATGCATGAAGTCTTACGTCTTCTTTGTTGCTAGGGCAGACAGCCAGTGGAACGAAATTGTTTAATGAAATTATGGAAATTCAAGCGTTACTTTGAACAAACATAACTTTGTTATTCCTGGCCCTTTTTTTTCAGATTGAGGTGTCATATAAAAAGGCAGAAAATGAACTTTTTAGAAGTTTGATTTTTCTTTTTTAAATTTAGACACTGTTCGCCACATGACTTTTTGGTACATTTTCTTCAATTTTTTTAAAATCACCCATGCATGAAATATGCATCATATGAGTTGAATCAAATGAAAGAGGATCTAAACTTTACAAATATGTGTCATTTATTAATTATAATTTTGATTAAGTTATGCTAAAACATCGATAGTTCTCTGTTTCGTTTTTCTTGGTGCGCACTGTATATAAAAACATATATAACACACTTCCCCCATTGCTCATTATGTGGGTTAATTGAACGACCCATGTGTGGCGACAATTGTTCCTTAGTCCATATCCTGTACTAACCGAATTTCTAACTACGAATCCGGACAAAACACAAAGGTTTATGTACGTCATATGACGCGTTTTGACGCGTTCTTTTTACTAACCTGGTTTGTAACCCTTTCTCAAACTCTAACTTTAATCCTATTTCTATGTCATGATTTGATTTCTTAATAGACACATAATTTTAAAAAAAAATTGACATAGACACACACAAACAAAAATCCAATAACTTTTAAAAGGAAGACTGGCCAACTTTTAATGCTAGTATACATGTAGGAGATTGCATACATGTATACTGTAGGGATAAGGAGTAATCTTTTGGAAATGGGATCAAAATAGAAAAAAAGATTTATTCAAAGGAGAAAAAATTATGCATTTAATGTCTTTGTACAGGAAATAAATAAAATATATCAATAAAAAAAATAAAAAAATAAAAATATATTTTTTTTAAATCCTATGTCTATTTAGGTGTGGTTCTAGAAGATTTCATTTTGTTAATTTTTTGGACGGGTGAGGCTTGGGGGCCAAGGGGCTCTTACATTGATTGTCTATACGTCCTTTGCTTGAATTCATTACAATCGATTTGATTTGGGTTGGGCGAGGTCAAGTGCTTGAAGATTTGTATTTGTTAATTTGTATTTGTTTAGAAGCGGGGGATTTGAGCCCCCTTAAACCCCCTCCCCAATCAGATTCGATTCTGCCGTGATGACGAAACCAAGCACGGGAGAAAAAAATTCGGAGCAGGAGCAAAAGTATGATTTTGTTTGGAGATTTAGGTGATTTACCCTGATCAACGAGACATATCACTCCAGCATCCTGCCCATGACCGCAGTTGTGCCTCCCGATTGGGTTCTTCTGACAGTCCATGATTGATGTTTCGTCGCCTACACACGCCACATTGTCCAGGAAGATCTGTCCTGAGCCTTCGCCGAAAGTCCCGGCCTCTATCGTAATGTCAGAAGCTCCAGGGAAGCCCAACTGTCTGCACACTACATTAGCGTCCCGAATCCCCCAAAAATCGTCGCATACTGTTCCCCATTGCCTGAAGGCATAGACCTCGACTCGACCTTGACTGGGGGAGCTACCTGATCCGGCAAGTCGCACCTCTGAAAGGGATATTTGAAGTGAATATAGAACATTAAATAATTCTGCAATGGTCATGAAAACGGTATATAATTGTGCTTAAAGGCATTGTTTAAGCATGGCCCTACGTGTTTTCAGCGTCTGTGATGTGTTGTAATATTGAAACCGTAACAAAAAAATTGCGCTTCAAAGTGATCTTGAAGCGCCTCAAAACAGTAAAAAAATCTTTGAGTGACGGTTTTACAATGGTTGTTTTCCCCATTAGCCTGTAGTGCTATAAAAAAAAACGTAGGGAAAACAGTTTTTGAAATTTCGAATTCAAATAATAAATATCTTGATTACCAGACTGGATATCGACTTGTAAAGGTCATGGGATTCCTCATTGACCTAAAGGTTTATAATTATGATTGCACCATGACCTAAATACAGGATTTTGTTTATAATCTGAGACAAAGATACCCAATCCCTTCAATAATAACGCGACGCAACGACTCGTGTCACTGCGACGTATTGCCACATAACACCACGTAAACCAATTAATTAGCAACTTCTAGAAGTGGGATCTGGTAATTTCGTAATTAGGTATACCTTAGCTTCCTTTTTATCAATATTTCATCTTCTGCCTAGAGATGGACTACAAGAATCACTTTTTGAAGGAGTTAGCAAGCCGTCCCATAGTCTATATCTGCTCATGGGCAGGTACAGGTAATTGTAAAAAAAAAACCCTGTAAAACCCACCGCGACGACTACTGGATAGGTGTTCTTGAAAGTTGTGTAATCGTTTATTAATGCATCGGCGGTACATTCTACTATACGCAGGTGGAATCATTATTGTTCAAGTGGGCAAAGAAAAGGTATTCATGAAGCACTTCCATCACTTTGGCAGTGATTATTTTCAAATGCACAAAGTGGGACGTCTCCGTGCGTAAGAGATCTGTGGATATGGTGGGGTCATTTGTACAAGTCCATTCTCCGGGTGCGTTATTATTTAACTTCGGAAACAGAACAACACGTAAACTTTACCCAAGTGCCAGTAACTCAAACAGAGAGTGAAATTGCTGAAATCTATTGTAATTATTTGTTACTTGATAACGAACACATTGTAAGTTTCTCTTCGAATTCTGCGATTTTGTAAAAGCTATGGTACTTTTGTTTTTAGCGCTCCTAAATAAGCGATAATATGAGTAGTCGTAATAGTAGCGTCTCAAAGTTTCAAATTCATTCAAAATGTTCTACGTTAGTGCAAATCCCAAACTACTTATATTTTAGTCGATGATTATTCTTAATGATTCTTAATGATTAATTGAATGTAATAGATCATTGAGTTTTTAATGGGGCCAAACTTGACTAGTAACATAACAATGTCAACATTTATTGCATTAGCAATAAGATTAAGAAGGACTTATTGATTTTAATTTTTAAACGGATCCATAACCTAGCAACACCATCTCTGTGTTCGAAAATAACTGTTAAGGAAAGTTCTTATTCATTACGCAACCACACATGTATTCTTCACTTGGGCACACCCCGGACAAACTTTCTTTAAAAAAGTTCACTTTATATTGGTATCAAACTGTTTAAACTCCCAGAGTCAATCCGTTTAATAGCAAGTTACTTAAATATTTTCAGCAGATTGATTTCTCAATTATACCCCCATCCCTTTCTAGTTATATACATGATTCTTTTTCTTATTCTTCTTTTTCTTCTTCCTTTTCTTCTTCTTCTCCTCCTCCTTCTTCTTCATCTTGTTCTTCTCTTCTGTTGTTTAACTTGCATTATATATATATACATTTTTTTTAATATGTATTTTTTGTTTCTTGACATTTACATATTAATGTATTTTTTAATTATTTAATCTTGTGTTATATCTGTTTATGCATGTGTATTTTAAAGGTACTATGTCCCATTTGCAGGCCAAAAAATGAAAAGTTAAATTCCAACTGCATTTGAAAGATAATACTAATTTAGAACTTCCCTAAAGAAAGGTGGGGCTTGAAATGTCTTCAAGTGGGAAAATAACGACTATTAGTTTTCAAATCGACTTTAGGGCTATAGAGCCCAAAAGTAATAGTCTTGATTGTACCGAATGGTCATACGTTCTATGCTGCGCAAAGATTCAATCAGTTTAATCTTGGCCATCACAAGAAGTGGGTTATTGATGTAGACAAATGCTGATGTACCCTGTACAACTCTTTTCATGTATGTTACTACCAAAGAAGAAAAACGCCAGTCAGTCACTCAATAGTGTCTGACAGTGAAGTCTAGCAAGTAAACGGGTTTCCTTGCATAATTTGAATATGAGGACACTGCTAACGTTTAAATTTCACAGATAGGACATACATGACATATTCATAATTCTTGCAAAGTTCCACAGCATTTGAGGTTGGCTGCAAAAGGGACATAGTACCTTTAATGTACCATGTACGGACATGCAGAAAGACAACTATGCTAAGCTAAAAGCATGTCTTTTAATCACTGTTTTTAAATAATAAAACAAACAAACTTTTGATTTTGGCCCCAAATTGTATAGTTATTGTCTTGATGCTGAGATTAAACGTATCTAAAATGTTGGCAGTGAATGGATGAATGAAAAGTGAATGAAATAAATGTAAACCTTACCATTAGAGATGGCGCTTGCCATACTGAGGCAGAGAAGAAGCGAGAGTATAGTGTAGCCTTCCATCATAGCACGATTCAACCAGGACCTTCAGGTAGGATTATCGATGAAAAGTGTTGCTAGTTCTTGAAGGAGGTGCGTTTTTATAGTGACATGATAACAAAGGGAACATCTCCTTCAGAGATTTGAAAGGATTCGAAATATCTATCCCCCCTTTCACGTAAACCAGCCGACCGTGGTGGCTCAGGGAGGTGAAAGAACAGGAGGCGAAACTCTTGTAATTTATTCAAACGCATTCTTGAGTTCTAAAGCGTAACAATGGGATGTGTAACATTCCACTTGGCTTTGAAGTTCCATGCTCCGAACCGCGCTTCCACTGCGGGGAATTTCGGAAGCCAGGCACCAGTTTTACATTTATTACAAAATATTAAATTACGGGCAAAATTACAGTGTAAATTAAAAACTTTATATGGGAATTTTATTGGGAATAGTGCATCAAACAAATTTTCAAATTTAGAACTCCGTCCTGCCTTTCAATTGTGTGCCAGAGTTGGTAAAAGAAAAATTACATCCTGTCAAAAACTCAATATTTTAGGATGATGCGCTAATTTGTGCATGCTTTAATGTCCCGTTATTTGATCCATGATTTACAATCTTCAATAACATTAAGTTTGCTAATGCGTGTTTTCGCGTGTTTTTTTGTATTTTTCAAGTTTAAAAAAGAATGAAATTACACAAGTTTGTGTTCGCTTGTTCTACTCTTTACACGTTCAACAATGGATGAGAAATCATTGGAAGGGACAGCGAACAGTTGCTGTGATACCATTTTCTAATGTAGGAATTCTAAATCCTAAAATTTCATGCGCTCTTTTATCTCACCACCTGGTCAACAGCTGCAGATTAGCGCATAACTTTCCGGCGGCTTGGAGCATGGGGTCAAAGGAGAACGGCTTGATTCAAGTCCTTCTCTTTCACGTCCCTGGGTGGCTGTAACAAAACTGTTTCGAAGAATAAGTACCTGGGCCCTGTTATTATAAAACTTTTTATCAATAACAAGTGTCACATTTCTACAACAAATTTGCTCACAGCCATTCAAATGCAACGACGATAAACAAGTTGAATAAACTAGACCGAGATGATAAATGGGATAATACGAGAAAACTAGATCCAATGATTGCACAAATTATTCATTGTAGTAATGGGGTGGTATTTATCTGAACTGTTGACTTCAGTAAACGATTTAATGAAAACTTTGCTTGAGGAGGGGGGGGGGGGAGCAAAAAGATCAGGAAAAGTATCGATAAAAGTAGTGACCCCGCCCTTTCCCTGGATCTGCCCTTGCATGGAAATATCAATCAATACACCCATACCACCTTTATGGGCATTTACCATCTATGAATTGTTATGCATACGGCTTGGAGCGCGTTTATCTAGGCTTGCCACTAGATATGTACATATCGTACCCCACTATACGATCGTGATTTGCGGGATGTCGCGTTTATCGACCCTTCACGATTCAAAATAAAGGCCTTGTGTCTGCCCAGCTGTTTTGACCCGGGAAGCAGACAGTTTCTCGGAGGTCAACTTCACACGTATGCTTGTACACAACACCTGGGTGGTCCTATTTGTATGTGAGGTTCAAAACAGCTTTGCGTTTATCGATCTCTCAGAAACGTGTTTCTGGCTGTATGTCACATTCAAAACGCACCTTTTTGCGTCTTTAGATATGCCCATATCTAAAGACGTTTGAAAAAGGCTTTGCGTTTATCTACTTCTAAATTTGCCTGAAAGACGTTTGAGAAACCTGATTCTAGCCAAAAATTTGCTAGATAAACGCAACCCTATATACCTACAATTCCTTTGAAATGCGTTCCAAAGTGCTGATAGATCACCTTCTAAATTTGCCTGAAAGATGAGAAACCTGATTCTAGCCAAAAATTTGGTCGATAAACGCAACCTTAGAAGGTGATAAACGCAAAGCCTTTTTTAAAGGGCTTTAGATATGGGCATTTTTAAAGACACAAAAATGTGTGTTTTGAATGTGACATACAGCCAGAATCACGTTTCTGAGAGATCGATAAACGCAAAGCTCTTTTGAACCTCACATACAAATAGGAATTCCCAGGCAAGTTTCCGGTTCGGAGAAATAGCGCTGAGCAGCTGCGAAGAGACAAGGCCTTTATTGTGAATCGTGAAGAGTCGATAAACGCGACATCCCGCAAATCACGATCGTATAGTGGGGTTCGATAGTGGGGTTCGATAGTGGGGTATGATAGTGGGGTACGATATGTACATATATCTAGTGGCAAGCCCCGATAAACGCGCCCTATGAAAGATGTAAAGCCCCAGTCCCATATAAAGCCGGAGCAGCACGGACGAGCACGGACCACTCCGGACCATCCCGGACCATGGTCTGGGGTGATCCGGGATGGTCCGGGATGTTTTGTTCAAAAAATCGCAACCGCCGACCGTCTCCCCGGACCCAACACGGTACCACTACGGACCGCCCCGGACCGTCCGGGCATAGCCCCGGCAGCAGTACAGATCATTCCAGACCCAGCACGGAGCCGCCACGGACCGTCCCGGACCACCCCGGTGCCAACACGGTGCCAACACGGATGACACCGGACCATCCTATGGAAAGCCGTTGGAGACTTTATTCACGTGCCCCAGACGTATGGAACGCGGCACACGTCTGCTAAATAACAGGCAGACGTCTGCTAATTGACCAATCACCGCCTGTTATTTAGCAGACGTGTGCAAGGTGCGCTGGCACACGCCTGCTAGCTTATTAGCACACGTGTGCCCTTTTCCAGACGGATGCTGTTTACTGCGCATGCGTCTGGAATTGATCGACCAATCAGATACCTTGTATGTGTGTGTTTGGACAGTAGGTGCATGCAGCACAGACAAGCAAAAAAAGTGCCGGGCACGTGGTGATCGACGCACGTGGTACTCTTATTGACTTTGATTTCTATGTCAGAAAAGAAGTATACATTGTAAGACGGTATTATTATGTAGTTCTATGTAGTTCCATTGAGGTTTTCATTTTCTGGTGCAAATTATAAACGAAGTACAGAACTGCTATATGAACGTTTATCCTCCATCTATAGTACTGGAGTATGTAAATACAATAAAGCTAGTCTATAGGGTTGATAAAGAAAAGGTAAGTCTAATATCATGAATGGTAGTTTCCAGATTTTCAATCTATCATTCAGAACCTACTCTAATTGCAAATTAGGTGATATACTATGCAACAGTGCCATTGTGATAATGTGTATGATCCAGTGTAGATACATAGTGTTGGAACAACAGAGTAGATCTCTCCCCCTCTTCCATCTCTTCCTTATCTCTCTTGGGTCACTCTGTGCAGAGGTCAACCCTTTCCCTCATAGGGCAACACGTACTCTCCCCCTTCCTCTCTCTCTCTCTCTCTCTCTCTCTCTCTCTCACTTCCTTCCCCTGTATTCTCGTTCATGCAGGACAGGGGGATTAGTGATAGGAGGCATGTTTGCTAAAGAGCTCAGATTAGAAGTTGGAAACACTGTGGAGACTTTGCATTTGCCTGGCACAAGGAAGTTGTCTGCACATTATTATTTGGTTATTCAATCGAATAAACCTGCTCATAATTATCCCATAGGCCTAATTGTATTTGAAGGTTGATGCAGGGTTTAAACTCACATATCCCTGGTTGATGTTTGGATGTTGATTGGCTTATAATACAACATGTATTGCTGTATATTGCATAAATAGAATTTATCAAATTTCTTAGAGACAATCAATATCCTTTAGTCTATATTTCTTGTCTTGTATATAGTTTATGATTATTCCTTTATAGTTCTATGGGTAGTCGAAGCATAATAATAGTGCAATAATTATAGGTGAATCACATGCAGATTGCAGTATTGATTGATAAGCTCGTTTTACATCCTAAAAAGATATTTACACCTGAGATTATGTATGTGTTGTGTGCTGGAGGAATACAACATATTTCTATGTTAGTATTATTATTTCTAAATCTGAGAGGATAATAGATTAGCGCGTTTAGATGAGATTGTCTAGGTACATGCAATGAAGGTCTAATTTAGAGTTAGGGTATAACTAATCACCATATTAGGTATGAATATGATGTGTACTTATAAGAACAAAACACAGTGTTAACCGATTTGATAATGAAACTGTTCTTATAATAATGTAGATGTTAGTTAAATAGGAACTCTGTAGGGCCATGCGCTATGGTTCAAGGCATGCCCACATAGAGGATTGTTTTTATGTTAGCTAGGGTCGGGGCCAAATGCAATGAATAATTGATAATTTATTGCATTTTCTTTGTTGTTTTTTTATTTCTGGGGGCGGCGACGTACCCTAGCCCCCGCTGTTTACTCGTACGTACCAAGGGAATACTGCGGGGAAGGTGGACCGAATGGTGCAGCGTGGTCGATCCTACCGATTTTTTATTTTTTTTTGGTGGGGAGGGGCAGGGTGATGGGTCGCGTACATTATTGGGGCACGCCTTTTTTCTTTATTTGTTCAGAAATGTACGTTTTCAATAAATGTTTTCTACACATATTCGGGGCCATGTGGCGAACCCCCCCCCCCCCCCCCTGCGCCTCTTCCACAGCCGCTGCGTGTTCCCTGTCCATTATTTCGCTTTCTTATGTTTACATTTTGTTTATTGCTAATTTAATTTTCATTTAATTGTTTATGAAAAGTGACCCTCAACCCATGTTATGAATAGCGACCCTTAAAGGTACTATGTCCCATTTGCAGGCCAAAAAAATGAAAAAGTTAAATTCCAACTGCATTTGAAAGATAATACTAATTTAGAACTTCCCTAAAAAAGGTGGGGCTTGAAAATGTCTTCAAGTGGGAAAATAACGACTATTAGTTGTCAAATCGACTTTAGGGCTATAGAGCCCAAAAGTAATAGTCTTGATTTTCAGACAATTGTACCGAATGGTCATACGTTTTACGCTGCGCAAAGATTCAATCAGTTTAATCTTGGCCATCACAAGAAGTGGGTTATTGATGTAGACAAATGCTCATGTACCCTTTACAACTCTTTTCATGTATGTTATTACCAAAGAAGAAAAAAAGCCAGTCAGTCACTCAATAGTGTCTGACAGTGAAGTCTAGCAAGTAAACGGGTTTCCTTGCATAATTTGAATATGAGGACACTGCTAACGTTTAAATATCACAGATAGGACAGACATGACATATTCATAATTCCTGCAAAGTTCTACAGAATTTGAGGTTGGCTGCAAAAGGGACATAGTACCTTTAAACGCGAACCATTATCCCGTGCCCACCCCCCCCCCATCAGTCTGACCACGCTGCGCCATTCGGCTCACCCTTCCTTTAGTATTTCCTTAGTGCAAGTACATATTACCGACGATTTTCGTTCAAGTAGTTCATATATACATGGCGTAGCCTGTGTGTGCTTCACGGGGGGGGGGGGGGGGGGGCGGTGGGGTGTATAACAGCGTTGCCATCTTGGAGCTGATGTATCATGTCCCTAACCCACAGCAAAGGAAGGAATCGACAGAGAGGGGGTTGTATGGACTTGAAGGGCAAGTCCACTTCGGATAACTAATAAGAAAGTTTTGAATTTTTAATGACACGAAAAACTTTGAAAATCACAAGACAAATTGGCAACTCACTCATGAGTCTGTGACGTCATTCAGGCGCGGATCCAGGATTTCTTAGGGGTGCCCAAATTTGAAATTATGCGAGCCAAATATTGGTACGTAATGGTGACCAGCAGTGACGTAATAGGGGTGGGTACAGGGAGGGGCGAGCTTCCCACTCCCTCCTCCAAGAAGCGCGGAAGCTTTGGCGTTTCATTAAATTATTAGAGAAAGAAGACGATTCGTCCTTTAATCCTCGTCAATATTCAGTCCCCCCTCCCTCCCGCGCGAAGCGCGGAAGCTTTTACGTTTCATTAAATCATTAGAGAAAGAAGACAATTCGTTGTACTGTTCTCGACTCTTATTTTAATCCTTCAAAAATCTTCTTTGTCTGCTCCTTTTTCTTCCTATACGTCCTCTTCCTTTTCTCTCCTCTCTCTCTTATTTTTTTTGTTTTTGTTTTAGGCCAGCGTTTTAGGGAGGACCGCCCCACCGCCCCACCACGGCCCCCGGAAGCTCAGGGGTTTAAGGCAATAAAGTACCGTCGGATAAGCAAGTAAGGGCCCACCTAAGGCCCTCGGTGGAATCCAAGGGGCAGAGCCCCCGAAAGCTTTGGGGTTTTATAGGCATTTAATCACGGTGATATGTCATTTGTCATTTTCCAACCAACGCATACAAAAGAATAGGTAATTTACTAAAAAGTAAACCACCGTTATGGACTTAGAAATAAACCACGTTTGAATTTTATTTCCCCCAAGCTGCCCACCCCCCCCCCCCCCTACCAGTACGCCAGTGCCCCCCTCCCCCCTTGTTACACCTTGTTGGCGGGAAAAATCGCAACTGATCTCCCCTACCTTTCTTCTTTCTCTTTTTTTTTCTTTCAATTTCTCTCCTCTTTCCCTTTCCCTTCCCAGTTCCATCTCTGTCTTTTAGGTTGGCCGGGGGGGGGGGGGGGGGCAAGGGCCTTTCGGCCCCCACCCCCGCTCCGCACGTTGTTGGCGGGATTAACAGCAACTGATCTTCCCTTCTTTTCACCCTTTTCTTTTCTTCTTCCTCTTTTTTGTTCCCTTTTAGCTCTCCTCTTTCCCCTTTTATCCTTCTCTCTCTCCCTCTCTCTCTCTTTTTAGAGGGGGGGGGGGAGGGGGAAAAAGCCTGGGAGGCAAGGCCTTTTCGGCCCCCCGATCTCTTCCCCCTTTTCTTTTCTTCTTCCTCTTCTTTCTTTCCCTTTCTCTCCTATTTCCCTTCTTTTCCTTCTCTCTCTCTTTTTTTTGCGGGGGGGGGGGGGGGGGGCAAGGCCCGCTCGGCCCCCCCTGGATCCGCACCTGACGTCATTGCCTCGCTATCCTCTAGTTTCTTTCTATTGGTAAAATAAATTTCTCACCTTCCCCCTAAGAATCTCATTTCCTAACACCAGCATCCAAGTCATATTGATAATAATATGTTTTTGTGTGGATGCACTAATAATCTAATATAGAGTACATTTTTTCAGTTAAATCATGAAAATAGTTTCAATTCTTCAAAGTTTATAAAAGATCTTGTGAAATGTCATGCCCGCAATACAATACAACTCATATAATCTGGGCAAAGGCATGGGGAAATCAAGTTTTTGGGATAAAGAGGGAAATTAATGGGATAAAAAATATATAAAGCAATTGATAAATAGTGAGGCAATGGCGTCACAAACTGATAACCAAATTGGCAATTTTTGTAGTGATTTCCATTGTTCCACAGTTTTTCATATTTAAACAAAATCATAACTTTCTTATTAGTTATCCGATTTTAGTCATTTTTTTTGCTCTGCTTCTCTTGTTTTTTCGGCATCTATTAAAGGGAATTTTTTTTTGAAGTGGATTAAGCCTTTAGAATATATACCACATTCAAGCTTTTCGTAAATATACAATATTGCACGATATATTTTCCAAATAAGTAAGGAAGTTAGATTTTCAAGATTTTTAGCTAAATAAGATACGATTTTGTGACCGAAAGGCATATGTGAACGGAGCTTTTTATGGACCTACCATCTCCAGGCACCCAGAAACTATACAATTTTAGCCAATGAAAGATTTTCGTTTGTCCATGACATCGGAATTCTCAAAACCTCGGGATACTAGTAATCATATTACTTAGCCTAACTTGATTTATCCACAATCTTGATTTCATGAAACTTTCCTAACTCCCCAAACGGAGCTGACCGGACTACAAGCCTAGTTACTGCTCGGAGAGGGGGGAGGGGGAGGGGCCGGGGGCACTTTAAAATTGTGTCTTGTTGGGGGGATAGGGGGCTTGAACACTCTCGGGCCTTGAAGGTATTCGCGTCATGTAGCGTACAAAGGGGTAATGCAATCCCAATATGGACTACTGTTTGAGTTCTATAATATTTGAAATAATTGATAGTGTTTATATATTACGTACGCTTAAATATATATTTACATAACTATACGTTTTTGTTTAACGCTGATTGGAAATAATAATTGATGATGGGGGGGGGTGGATGGTAGTATCTTCATTTGTACATTTTTTCTTTCTTCTTTATACTTCTGTTGTTTGTTTGTTTTTAATATTTGAATGTTAAGGTATGTGTAATAATACTACTACTACTACTAATAATAATACTGTCTTGTTTACCACGGGTAGCCTCATCAGTATTTATGCTGTTCTCCCTAGAGGTCCCTGCAATCAAATTCTAATAATACGATGTTGGTCATAAAGGTGGCCTATTTACCCCAGTTTATGGAATGATTTTGACAATGATTTATTCTTAACAGATCTAGATAATAGTATATATTCTCAGATTTAAACAAATTTAATAGTTTGCAAGTGTTTGTTTTACATGACTACATGGCTGCTAAAGTGTGTGCTACCAGGCGTGGATCTAATGCGAGAGGGGGGGGGGGGTGAGGGGCATCCCCCCCCCCGAAAAAAAAGAGAGAGATGAAGGAAAATAAGGAAAGAAGGAGAAAAAGAAATGAAAAAAAAGAAATAGAAGATAAGAAAAGGGGTAAAAGAAGGGGATCGGGGGAGGGGGAAAAGGCCTCCCACTCAGGGCCCCCCACCCCCCCCCCCCAAAAAAAAAAGAGAGGAGGAAGGGAAAGGAAAAGAGGAAAGCTATAAGGGAGAGAAAAAAAGAGGAAGAAGAAAAAGAAAAGGAGGGGAGATCACTTGCAATTAATCCAGCCAACGACGTGTTGATCGAGGGGCCGAAAGGCCCTTGCCCCCCCCCCCCCCCCCCTCAGCAAAAACGAGAGAAAGAGAGTGAGAAGGAAGGTCGGGGAAGGGAAAAGAGGAGAGAAAGTGAAATAAAACAAAGAGGAAGAAGAAAAGAAAAGGGGGAAAAGATATGCTTTTGCGCTCCTCTCGCCCCCCCCCCCCCCCCAAAGCGAGACCAAGCGCCAGATACGCCACTGGACACTCCTGGCGTACTCCCCCAAACAAGAATAAAACGAGGTTTATTTCTAATTCGATTTCTGTGATTTACAAATGTTGTGAAATGACATAATTTTTTAGTAAATTATACTGTTTTATGAGTTTGTTGGAAAATGACGAATTCCCAAAGTTACAGTCAGGCGAGAAGTATGCTTATTTAGATGTCAAGGCGCGCGGAACGGCGGGGCTCAAGAGAAGTAGGGAGAAAGAGAGAAAAATAAACTGTGACCTGCCAAGAGTTACAAAATAATGAGGTCTCAAAATATGATCAACTGACCGTAATTAAATGCCTAAAACCCCTGACTTTCCGGAGGCTCCCACCCCCTTGACCCCACCAAGGGCCCTAAGGCGTGCCCCTGAATGCTGAATGAATGCTTATCTGACCGTTATAAAATGCCTAAAAATCCCTGAGTTTCCGGTGTATCAAAATATTGCTAATCTGAACGTAATGAATGCCCCGATAGCCCCTGAGTTTCCTGTGGCTCAGCTCCTGGACCCCACGCCAATTAGTGACCTACCCGTATCATTAATAAGGTATCAAATATGCTCATCTGAACGTAATGAATGCCCATTGCCCTAGCTGAGCTTCCAGGGGCTCCGCCCCTAGACTCCACGCCAATTTATGTTCCGCGAGCCTTGACGTGCAGACCTCTAAATAAGCATATTTCTCGCTTGACTGTAACTTTGGGAATTCGTCATTTTCACAACAAACTCATGAAAACAGTATAATTTACTAAAAATTATGTCATTTCACAATATTTGTAAATCAATGAAAATGAATTAGAAATGAAACCTCTCGTTTTAATCTTTTTTTAGGGGCTACACCAGTAGTGTCCAGTAGCATATCTGGCGCTTGGTTTCGTTTGGGGGGAGGGGGCGATAGGAGCGTGAAGGCATATCTTTTACCCCTTTTCTTTGCTTCTTACTCTTTATTTTCTTTCCCTTTCTCTCCTCTTTCCCATTCCCTCCATCCCTTCTTTCTCTCTCTCTCTTTTGCTGGGGGGGGGGGGGGGAGGGGGAGGCAAGGCGGCCTTTCGCCCCCGATCCACACCTTGTTGGCGGGAAAAATCGCAACTGATCTACCCTACCTTTCTTCTTTCTCTTTTATTTCTTTCCCTTTCTCATCTCTTTCCCCTCCCCTTCCCTTCCTTCTCTCTTTTTAAAGTTTGCTGGTGGGAGGCAAAGGCCTTTCACCCCCTACCCGAACCACATGTTGTTTGGCTGGATTAATTGTCTCTGACCCCCTCCCTTTCTTTTCACCTCTTTCTTTTCTTCTTTTCCTTTTTTGTTCCCATTTAGCTCACCTCTTTCCTTTTCTCCTTCCTACTCTCTTTTTTTGCCCCCCTTGAGGATCAACAAATTGTTGGCGAGAAAATCGTTACTGATATCCCCCTTCATTACTTTTCTTCTTCCCCCCCCCCCTTCACTTTGTCTCCTCTTCACTTTTTTATTTCCCTTTCCTTCCTTCTCTCTTTTTTTTTGGGGGGGGGGGAGGGGGGGGGGGCAACAGCCTCGGAGGCAAGGGCCTCAGTCGCCCCCCCCCCCGCCGATCTCTTTTTTCCCTCTTTTCTTTTCTTCTTCCTCTTCTTTCTTTCCTTTCTCTCCTCTTTCCCCTTCCCTTATGTCCTTTCTCTCTCTAGCTCTCTCTCTCTCTTTTTCGGCGGGGGAGGGGGAGACCCCTTCGGCCCTCCCCCTGGATCCGTGCCTGGCCGTGGGTGTGTCCCCCCTTCCAATTATGTACTGACCTGAGCAGTTTTGTAATAGCGAGCAGGCCCCGTACGTACTGAGCTGAGCAGCTTTGTAACAGCGGACTTGATTGGTTACCTTAAAAACCAATTTACGAGCGTTCTGCGCATCCGTCTGGAAAGGGCACACGTGTGCTAATAAACTAGCAGGCGTGTGCTATCGCACCTTGCACACGTCTGCTAAATAACAGGCGGTGATTGGTCAATTTAGCAGACGTGTGTCGCGTTCCATAGGTCTGGGGCACGTGAATAAAGTCTCCAACGGCTTTCCATACCATCCCGGTGCCAACGCGGATCATCCCGGAACGATCCGGGGTGATCCGTGTAGCCACCGTGCTGGGTCCGGGATCATCCGTAGGGGCGCCGGGGTGATCCGGGGTCAATAACTCACTCCCGGACTGCCACGGATCACACGGACCGCCCCGGCGCCACTACGGATGACCCCGGACCCAGCACGGTGGCTACACGGATCACCCCGGATCAAACTATTGTCCCGGACCGTCCCGGACCACCCCGGCAGTTTTTGACCGTCAAAAACATCCGGGGTCGACTCCCGGACCGCCCAGGACCATCCAGGACCATCCAGGACCACCCCGGTGCCAACACGGTGTCAACACGGACCGAATCCCGGATCACCCCGTATGGGGTCCGGATGGTCCGGGACGGTCCGGGACGTATATGGGACTGTAGCTTAAAGGCCCTTTTACACTTTCACGGATCGCATCACGGATCATCCGGATCTTAATCCGGGGTGTTCCGGCGTGCGACACCACGATTTCTTGTCGATGCCGGTGTTGATACGTTCCGAACTGGGTGTATACACGGGCAAGTACGGTGTCTCCACGGACAGGACAAGATAGCAACGCGGACCACGCCGGAAACGCATACGGAGCTAACACGGATTTCAAGGAAGAGCACGGAGGCTACTGGGTACTTTTACGGTCCTTACACGGAGGTGTACATGTACGTTGTCTATTGGGATATCTCCGGAATGTTGACGGGTGACTTGAGCTTGTAGGCGCTCATTTGATATACGGAATTTCAAACCGGATGAAACCGGTGGTTATACGGACCTACCGGTGTCTACACGGACTGTCCCGGATGTATTCGGCGGCTACACGGAGGTACACGGTGCGTACAGGGAAGAGGACGGATTGTTTCATCCGTGAACTCCGGGATGAAAAATTAAGCAAGCTTAATTTTTTCCCCGGATATGCCGGTACGCCAAGGATCACGCCGGATGCCCTCCCGGTGTATACACGGTAATGCCGGAGATAACACCGATGATCCCGGAGCGACGATCCGGGATGATCCGTGATGCGATCCGTGAAAGTGTAAAAGGGCCTTTAGGTCTGAAACATGGGATGCCATTCGCCTGACAATTCTTAAGGTCGATCGTATACTTGAACTTTAGTAGAATAATATACAATGTGATTGCTGGAAAGCCGGGTACGACTCAAGCATTACTCTGCTCCTCAATTTTTACAGTAATGACACTTCATATTAAAGATAACGAGGCTTGTTTTTGGGTGTTTCCATTTACTGTACCACTTCTTTCTGACCTACCTGACACACTTTTTTCCTATTCATTTTCTACACAGAGGCATTTTCAAGAGCCATGATCTGTGATTGGCTTTTTTGCTAGTAAATATTCATGATTATGCAAATGATTAAGATCGCACAGTTCATATCCTTTGTTTTGGTCTTGCGAAAAAAACTATCAACTTTTCAAAAAAATTCCCAAAAATGACACTTTGAGCGAGAGAATGTTATAATGAGTCAGCTTTGTAATTTCTGAGGTATGCATGTTGATTTGGTAATATTGAAATGTTATGAAATGGACATATATTTCAGGCGCGGATCCAGGATTTTCCAATAGGGGGGGGGGGGGGGGGGGTGGGCCGGAAATTCGAAATCCGCGCAGACCGTCATTTAAACTTACCAATACTGACAAGGTCATATTAGAAAGCACTGTACTTTAATAGTGTACTGGTACCTACAAACGGGCACAATTATTTTGGAAAGGGGACATGCTCACGTCACATCTTTTGTCCGATATCAACATTCCCTGTTTTCAAGTTATGCTCGCGCGCAATTTTTTTGACATTTCTATCAGTGGGGGCTGAAGCCTCTTGCCCCAATATCTATTTCCTGGTTTAATAATTTGGAGAGCGAGCGAAGCGAGTGAGCGGAAATTTGAGCTTATGTATGTTGTGAAAGTGTTAATTGTCACCAAAATATACGAGATAAGATATAACAAAATGCATATAGGTAATTTTTAAATTTTCGGGAAAGAGAGGCTGCAACCCCATCCCGCACTAACTGCAGGTGTTTTGAAATCAAATCAGACTCCCCAAAAAAGTATTAACCAAAACGCACGAATCCAGTTTCAAAATCCAAAAAATGTCAGCTTCAGAGGGGGGGCACATCACCCCTCAGGCTCCCTCTAAAAGTATTAACCGAATCGCACGAATCCAGGTAAAAAAAAAAATCAACTTCAGAGCTAGAGAGGAAACCCCCCCCCCCCCCCCCCCACACACACACAAACACACAGACACCCCCTGTGCGCGCAAGCGCGAAATTAACGATGGCGCTAATGCGTAAGCAGGGGCGGCGGAGCTATTTCCAAAGTGGAAAGCACCAACAAAAAAGGGCACCTACAAAGCGAAATCTCAAAGCGAAAATATACATTTTTGTAGACATTGGTATATACCCTTTCATTGTGATTCCATTATCAGGGACGATTTCAATATTTGTTTTTCTTTATATCTTATACAAGATATTGCTTAAGCATCACACTTTCGGCTGGGTGTGAGTGTCTGAATATTCATTTGCGAGCGAGAAAAAAATGTAAGATCTGTGAGGTCGCAGAGTGAAAAATTACATCTTATAAAGAGGAAAAAACCAAATCATGATGGGGTTATAAGCATCACGAGACTGAAAATACTTTTGTTTTAAAGTGACATATAATTGTATCATCTATAAATGCGAGCGAGCGAGCGAGCTTTAGGGGAAATTACTCTAATATTAGTCGCTTGAAATTAGGTGCAAGCCTGATGATGAGAGGTTAAGGGGACACTTATCGAAAGGGATAAAGACACTTATTAGAAAAGAAAAGGAGCATGTGTCAAGGTACAAAGAGTAATTATCAAAGGTTCAAACGAGGCACTTCTTACACCTGAAAGGAGGCACTCACCAGAAATGAGATAGGGCACCTATGAGTATGGGAAATGGGCATTTGTCGACGGAAAAGGCGCATCCATCAGAAATTTATTTATCAGAGGTGAAAAGGGGCATTTATGAAAAGGGGATAGGTCCCTTATTAGAAAGGAAAAGGGGCACGATTCAAAATAAAAGGGCAGTTAGCAAAGGTGAAAATGGGCACCCATCAAAGATGAAAAGAGTACTTATCAGGAGGGGAAGGGGTACTTTTCAAAGTAAAACGAGCATCTCTCAGATTTGAATAGGGGCAATTATCGGAGGTGAAGAGCGCACTGAAGTGAAAAGAATTAACTTCTCATATATGAAAATGGTCATTTACCAGAGATGAAAAGGGACACTTTTTATTTATGAAGGGCCTCATTTTTCTAAATAGCCCTTATCAGATAGGAAAGGGGGCACATGTGTTGATGAAACGTGCGCTTATCCGAGTTAAAAAGGGGAAGGGGCACTTCTTTACAAAGTAAAAGTGACCCTTTGGGGGGTACTTGAAGAGTGGGGCGAACTTTGCCCCCTACCCCTGCCACCCGCCCCATCATCTGAAAATCCAAAATGATGTTGTAGGGGCCGGGCGCGGCTTTATCATGAGTGCTTTTATGTGAACCTCTTTTTAATAAATATATTATGCTGAATTCCGACCCAGATTGCACACTCTAAAATGATAGTGGTATGATCATCCTTGCAGTTCACGTATGCACCCCTTCCTCCTAATCCATCGTTACCGTCACTGCCATTTACGTATGGCCGGCCGGCGTATTTTTTATTTACACGCTAGCAAGGGGAATTTCTCGATTAATTCCAATGAAACCGCTCGCGAAGAGTCTAGCCTGGATCGGAGAGCTCGCTAGTGCTATACGCTAGTGTGAATTTACATCCAGGAGAAAGTTTGCTTAACTTTTTCTTGAAACACTTGAACGGTTATGGAAACTGTTTGTGTTTCTAATCTCCAAATATTAATATTATTATGCATCAAATATAAGACAATGATTTCTACTGTGATATGTAAAGGCACGAACTTACGTTAATACATACACATTTGTTTTGTTTTTTGTAACCAAGAAGGTGCACCATGGTAATACATTTTAACAAACACATCAACATGTTACCTAGGGAGGACACTTTTTTTTTTTTGGTCTCGAAATTTTAAAAATTGACATTTTGTTCCGTTGGGGGGGTTGAGGTCACCTTTTTTAGGTCAGCCATTGGCATTTTTTTTTTTTTTTTTAAATTAAAAAAAAAAAAAAAAAAAAAAAAAAAATCACAGAAAAGGGGGGGGGGGGGGGTTGCTCCAAAATACACACATAAAAATCCCCCTAACCCCCTCCCCCCCTTCCGTACGTGCCTACTCGTCTGAAAATAGTTTTTCCCCTCCCGCGCGAAGCGCGGAAGCTTTTACGTTTCATTAAATCATTAGAAAAAGAAGACGATTCGTTGTACAGTTTTTTACTCTTAATCCTCGTCTTAATTCATCCCCCTTTCCCGCGCAAAGCTCGGAAGCTTTTACGTTTCATGAAATCATTAGAGAAAGAAGACGATTCGTTGTACCGTTCTCGAAAATAATCCTCGTCTGAATACAGCTTTTACGTTTCATTAAATCATTAGCGAAATAAGACGATTCGTTGTACCGTTATGACTTTTAATCCTTGTCTAAATTCAGTTTCCCCCCTCCCACGCGAAGCGCGGAAGCTTTTACGTTTCATTAAATCATTAAAGAAAGAAGACCATTCGTTGTACCGTTCTCGACTCTTAATCCTTGTCTAAATTCAGTTTTCCCCCCGCTTCGACGTTTCATTAAATTTTTAGAGAATGAAGACGATTCGTTGTTCCGCTCTCGAAAATAATTTAGTTTCCCCCACCTGCGCGAAGCGCGGAAGCTTTTACTTTTCATTAAATCATTAGAGAAAGAGGAAGATTCGTCGTACCGTTCTCGACTCTTAATTCTTGTCTAAATCTACCCCCCCCCCCCTTCCGCGCGAAGCGCGGAAGCTTCGACGTTTCATTAAATTATTATAGAAAGAAGACGATTCGTTGTACCGTTCCCGAAAATTATCCTCGTCTGAATTAAGTTCCCCCTGCCCTCCCCCGCGCGTAGCGCGGAAGCTTTGACGTTTCATTAATTCATTAGAGAAAGAAGACGATTCGTTGTACCGTTCTCGACTCTTAATCCTTGTCTGAATTTCAAATATGTTCTTTGTCTATTCCCTTTTCTTCCTACGTCCTCTTCCTTTACACTCCTCTCTTTTTTGGCCGGCGTTTATTGGGGGACCCCCCCCCCCCCACCGCCCCCCTGGCTACGCGCCTGCTGTCAGATGAACATATGTTGATACCTTGTCCGCCCCGGAAGCTCAGGGGTTTAAGGTTTTAATTTACGGTCAGATTAGCATTCAGGGGTCCGCCTTAGCGCCCTAGACGGGGTCCAGGGGGCAGAGCCCCGGAAGTTCAGAAGTTTAGGCATTTAATTACGGTCAGATGAGCATTATTTTGATACCTAATTGTTTAAATGGCAGGTCACTAATTGGCTTGGGGTTTAGGGGGCGGAGCCCCGGAATCTCAAGGGTTTTAGGCACTCAATTACGGTCAGATGAGTATCGAGGGGCCCGCCTAAGGGCTCTTGGTTGGGTCCGGGGGGCAGATCCCCCAGAAGCCCAGAGGTTTCAGGCGTTTAATTACGGTCAGATGAGAATTTTTGATACCTTATTATTTGTGACACTAGCAGGACACTATTTGGCGTGGAGTCCAGGGGGCAGAGCCCCCAGAAATCAGGGGTTTTAGGCATTAAATGACCGTCATAAAATGAGCATCTAAGGGCCCGCCTTAGGGCCCTAGGTGGAATCCAGGGGGCAGAGCCCTTAGGATTTTAGGCATTAATTTGAATCATGGTCAGATGAGCATATTTTGATACCCCATTATAATGTGACACTGGCAGTTAACTATTTTTTCTTTCTCGCTCTCTTTCTTTCTATTTCTCTTTAATATACTTTTTCAAAGAAAGTGTGGGGGGAGGGGCTCGAGGATCCTGATCCCCGCCGTTCCGCGGGCCCTGATATGTAGGCATCTCAAGAAGCATTTTCTTGCCTGGCTGTAAATTTAGGAATTTGTCATTTTCCAACAAACGCATGAAGTGAGGAAAATTATCTAATTTCAGCATTATTTGTTAACCACCGTTATGGAATTATAAATAAACCACGTTTGAATTCTATTTCTCGAACCCCCCCCCCTCCCCTATCAGTATGCCAGTGGCCCCCCCCCCCCCTCCGATCTACACCTTGTTGGCGGGAAAATTGCAACTGATATCCCCCTTCTTTTCTTTTCTTCTTCCTATTTTGTCCTTCCCTTTATCTCCTCTTTATCTTTTTTCTTTCCCTTTCCTTCCTTCTCTTTTTTTTTTTTTTTATTGGGGTGGGGGGGGGGGAGGGGGGAGGCAAGTCCTCCCCCCCCCCCCTGATCTCCTTC
Source organism: Strongylocentrotus droebachiensis (assembly GCA_035222895.1). Lineage (NCBI taxonomy): Eukaryota > Metazoa > Echinodermata > Echinoidea > Camarodonta > Strongylocentrotidae > Strongylocentrotus > Strongylocentrotus droebachiensis. The sequence goes on from JAVYIG010001848.1 coordinate 207,976, forward strand.
TTCCCTCTTTTCTTTTCTTCTTCCTCTTCTTTTTTCCCTTTCTCTCCTCTTTCCCTTCTTTTTCTTCTCTCTCTCTCCTTTTTTTTTTTTTTTTTTTTTGCGGGGGGGGGGGGGCCAAGGCACGCTCGGCCCCCCCCCCCCTGGATCCGCGCCTGGTCAAAGTACAACAATACGAAAACAGAAGTTATATGAAATTGTCTTTAAGAGAGAAAGAGAGGTTAAATTCTAAAATGAAATGAAAGGGGTTATGTGACTCTCAAGGAGGAAATTACAATTTCTATCGCTCATGACGACTATTTGGAATTTCCTAATTTTTTAAGTTCAAGAACTTCCTGGGGCTGCGCCCCATGCAAGACTCCCGGCAACAGCAAATTATTTACACAATTTCTTGCTGTCTGCTGCCTCGAGATCACTGGAGCGAAAAAAGGTAACATATAGCAAGAATCCCTATTCAGTGAAGGATTTATCCCTTTTATTATTAAAGACTCCCTGCAAAGGCTCTCCCCCTGCAAAATTGGAGAGAGTTTTATGTAGTTTAAGCTTCTAACAACCACGCCCGTGGACCTTTTATTATTTACACAAAGGTAAAAGTGTATAGCAAGAATCCCTATTCAGTGAAGGATTCATCCTTTTTATGCAGATGCTTCTTCTACCATTCTTGACCAGAAGTGCGTTTCAAACTCAATGATGTGGGCATCATCCCATTGAATGTTGTATCCAGTGTTACGGGTTTGTTTTGCTACTTGCTGCCTAATCTGAGGGCTCTGTTGTGCTCTTTAAAAAGAGGACACAATAGATGCGGCAGCGCAATTTAAATATCAAGGGATGTATTAGAGTTTATTTCTAAAATGAAATGAAAGAGCTATTTGACTTTCAAGAGCGATAAAAACTCTAATCCATCCCTTGAAATTTAAATTGCACTGCCCCCATAGTGTGTTCTATTTTCAAAGAGCACAAAAAGGCTTCAGATTGAAGATTCCATCTTATAAAATTGTCTATAAGAGAGAAAGAGAGCCTTATATCTGAAATGAAAGGGCTATTTGACTTTCAAGAGCGATAAAAACTCTAATCCATCCCTTGAAATTTAAATTGCACTGCCCCCATTCAGTGTGCCATTTTCAAAGAGCACAAAAAGGCTTCAGATTGAAGATTCCATCTCATAAAATTGTCTATAAGAGAGAAAGAGAGTTTATTTCGAGAGAAAAAATGAAATGAAAGGGCTATTTGACAAGAGCCCTTTCATTTCATTTTAGAAATAACCTCTTTTTTCTCTGCCAGGCCTCTCAAGCTCTGCCATGTTGTATGGATCCATTAGAAAGCAAAATAAGCCCACTCAATAATCAATATATATTAAAACGTCATAGCGATTCATCAAAATAAGAAATCCACGTAAGAGGCATTTTGAAAGTTTTAAGAAAATTCCAGGATATTGGGTGTTATTTTTCAGGAAACTCTATTTAAACGAGTGGAAGCACTGGCGGTTCTGTTTTTTTTTAACTGTAACAATTCTCCTTGGATCAGATATAGACCAAAAACAAGCCTCATTATCTTCAGTATACAAGTGTCATTTCGGACCTTACAGCTTTCATAGAAATCGCTTCTGGACCGTCAAAGAAAAGTTTGAGAACCCCTGGTCTACGCATTATACACATCAGGACCAACTTGACAACTTGACAAAATTTTGAGGGGGGTGTTCGACCCCCCCCCCCTCCCCCCTGCGTACGCGCCTGCATGTGCATCCCTTCCTCCTTATTCCATTATCCATCGTTACCGTCACTACCATTTGAGTATGGCCGGCCCCCTCCTTAATAACGACTCCCAAGCCATCAAGAATGACCCCATAATTTATAGATTACCATTCTGCCGTTCTTTGGAGGGGCCGGGCGCGGCCTTTTCAGAAGTGTTTCTACACTAACCTTTTCATGCACTACGGCTTAACATAAACAAGCATGCTAAGATTTTTTTGAAAAGAAGCATAATTCCGACTCAGTTTCGCATAACCTAAAAATAAGAATACGGCCAGTCACCCCTCCCCCCTCCCCTCAATGCATCCGCCTTCACGCACCCCCCCCCCCTCCCCTTGTCTTTCCCTTATTCGTCGTTACTGTCACTAATTTTTAGTGCCATTTCGTTGTCTTTCTTTCTCCCGGCTCCTCTCTTCTTTTTCTTTCCTCTTTTTTGAACTCTCTCTCTTTTCTTTTCTTTTTTCTTCTCTTTTCTTTTATCTTCTCCTATTTTCCCCCTTTTTTTTCTTTTTTCTTTTTTCCCTGGATCCGCCACTGTATTTGTTCTCCATCAGCATAGGAGCCCCTCAGGGCTGTGTCCTCTCTCCAGTATTATTTTCTATCTATACCAGTAATTGTATAAGCACATTCCCAACATGTCAAATGATTAAGTATGCAGATGATACTGTAATCTCAGGCTTTATGTCAGACACCAGAAGTGAACAAGATTATGCCACCTGTGTAAACAGATTTGTAGAGTGGTGTGAACGACACTATCTCAAGTTGAACGTCTCGAAGACAAAGGAAATGATTATAGATTTTCGGAGAAGTCCACAAGCAAGACCACCGCTTACTATTCAGGGGTCGGCTGTGGAAAGAGTTGACAGTTATAAGTACTTGGGAACAACGGTATCTGAGTCACTCGACTGGTCATCAAATGTTACCTTGCTTAGAAAAAAGTACAATCAGAGAATGTACTTCTTGAGAATGATGAGAAAGATGCATGTAGACAAAACAATTCTGACTCTATTCTACAGATCATTGATAGAGAGTGATGCTACATACAACATAATATGCTATTTTGGGAATGCAACTCAAAAAGATAAAAAGAAGTAGGCGGTACGAGGAGAGTAGCACAACGGATAATTGGCAGTAGCCTACACGCAGTATCCACACTGTATGAAGAAAGAGTAGTTGCTAAAGTCAAACGAATCATGAACGACCACACCCACCCGCTTCACACTAATTACAATTACAATAGGTCAGACTTTCGTTTGTGTGTGCCCAGGTCTGCACGAGTGAGAACTCGGCAATCATTCATAGCAAACTCCATTCATAATTATGTACAACGGAATGTTTCAAAGACCCAGTGTTGTACTTTAATATCATATTTAATCTAATTAATAATTCCCAAGTTGGTTTAAGACGAAAATACATGTATGGGTAGATTGGATACCAAACCTCCTCAGTATATCAGTATATTTATATACGATATATATGAATTATTTAGTGGGCTTATTTTGCTTTCTGATGGATCCGTACAATGTGGCAGAGCTTGAGGGGCCTGGCAGAGCCCCTGCCCGGGGGTTCCGAGGCGGAGCCCGAGGATGATTTATTTGACTTTCAATAGAGAAATTGTCTTTAAGAGAGAAAAAGAGGTTATTTCTTAAATGAAATGAAAGGACTCTTGGAAGTCAAATAGCCCTTCCATTTCATTTTAGAAATAAACTCTAATCCATCCCTTGATATTTATATTGCACTGCTCTCCTGTGTGCTCTTTTCAACACCCCTCCTGATCTAAGGGTGCTCACTTTTTTGACCTTCAACAGAAACAAAATTCTCGGCCACGAACTTTTCGAAGCTTAACCAGATTTAAAGTATGCTTAAATGGGGGCATTGATGTATGTAGAAAAACAAGATTAAGATCCAATGAAACGCTTCGAAATGTAATAGAAGAATAAAAAAAATAAAGTTGAGATTCGACCTTTATGTCTAGACGTTGCTTAATAATGCGTTTCGTATTGGTATTATCTTTAATCTCAGTGGTTTTAGACGTTATTTATATGGATAATACAGATTAAGCTGACTGGGTCTTGGAAGATAATGCTTCAAAACAAATCAACCGAGCTGTTTACTTCTTTATTCAGGGTCTGTTTCTACTGTTTATTCTATTTTCTTTGCCAAACCCTCGAAAACGAATTTATTATGCATTTCACGGAGGAGAGTTCGCATAGGAGAACTATATATATATATATATATATATATATATGTATATGAATTATTTAGTGGGATTATTTTGCTTTCTAATGAATCCGTACAATATATCCGTATAATATTTAAAATTAAATGAAAGGACTCTTGAAAGTCAAATAGCCCTTTCAAAATGACATAAACAGTCTAAAAATAATAACAACCTTTGCTTGTATCGATTATTAAAAGCGGAATTAGCACGCTACAGCAGGGTCCGCAGAACGGCCGGGTTCGGGGAACCCCCCCCCCCCCCCCCCCCACACACACACACTTTTTGTGGACAAAGTATGGGTACAAAGAATGAAAAGAAGAGAAAGAGAGAGAGAGAGAGAGAGTAAGAGAGGAAGAAAGAAAGACAGACAGAAAGAAAGAATGACGCTATATCGTTAATGGTGACATTGTCAAAATCACACTTGCTGGCGACTTCGAAACGGAAATCGCACTTTGGAACGCATTTCAAAGGAATGGTAGGTACAGGCCGTATGCATATCAATTCATAGATATGGTAAACGCCCATACAGGTGGTATGGGTGGAGGCCGATATACTTTAGTTGACTGACTTGATCTACCGTATAGAATATTATATAATTGTAGTGGTAGTTACTAGTAACGGGAGGGGGCGTCAGGCGCGGTTCCAGGCGGCGGAAGGGGAGGGGGCCAAAGAGGGGGCCCCTTTTATGAGAAAATATTGAGCGGCGAAACAGCCAGCCGGTGAATAAGCGGAAGGGGGGGGGGGGGGGGGGGGGTAAATAGCATAATCGTGATATGTTCCGTTTAAAGGGACTTGGTAACACCGTTCATTTGAGAGAAAATGGTGCTAAGGTAGTGATTTCAATGCTATTATATAGTATACTTAAAGATAATCTGAAGTTTGAGTGAAAACAGACCATTATTAATGAACACAATTTGGAAAAACTGATCTGATCGATTCCTTAATTCTCCCAACTATATTATATCAATTTAAATATAATTCAGGTGAATTTGAATCGTCACAAAGTGCATGAATTGGCTCTATATGCCATTCCAGACATGTAAGTGTTGAAAGATTAAAAAAAAACCTGTCTTATGTCTAATTTTCATGGAAAAACGGTTGGGAAAATTCAAATATGGTTGGGAGAATTTTCTATTAGAGGGTGTTGCACAGTGATGCCTTCAAAGAAAACCATAAATATCTTTGTGGCTTGAGAATTTTTTTCAGGATTGTTTGCATGTTAGAGGGTTAGTACAGTAAAAGGAATATAATAAGTAACATTTCATACATTATTTCGGTATAAAGGGCGTGTCTGTTATTGCTGAATGAGATGGAATGTTAAATCTGAGGGCTTTTTCTGCTCTTTGAAAGGAGCACACAATGCGGGGGCAGTGCGATTAAAATTGCAAGGGATGGATTAGAGTTTTTATCACTCATAATGGCTATCCAGGGGACCTCAGGCGGATTGGTTTCCAAGAATGGTGGGTAGTGTATTATTTGAAGAGTATTTTAAATTGAATGGAACGTCTCAACTCAGTAAGCATGGCTGAGATTTGTAAAAGCTGTTTTTAAAAACAAGATTCTGGTGAAAAGCAGAGCTTATTTCAACAACAAAAATCGTCCTTAGGAGAGAATATGAGTTTTATGTAGTTTAAGCTTCTAACAACCACTCCTGTGGACTTAAAAAAAACCCATTTACTTCATTTCTTGCTGTCTGCTGCCTCGAGGCTCGAGATCACTGGAGCAAAGAAAGTAACAATGGCTTGAGATTTTTTTCAGGATTTTTTGCATGTTAGAGGGTTAGTGCAGTAAAAGGAATATAATAAGTAACATCCATACAATATTTATTGTGCCCAGTATAAAGGGCGTGTCTGGTATTGCTGCACGAGATGGAATGTTAAATCTGATTCCTCTGTAATGTATTGAATATTAATAAAAGGACATGGCGCAATTCTGCCACTGCGCTGTAAGATCACTTTCAGATTAAGGGTAGCGTATTCTTTGAAGAGTAGTAGGGACTTTTAGATTGAGTGGACGAGAACACGACGAACGCCGACTGATCATGCATGTCAACGTACTTAATTGCTCATGTTGACTACAATTAGAAATCTTTTAGATTGCACTCGACGATATACACATGCAGATGACAAAGAAAGAGGACAAAATATACAGTTCCTCATTCTACCCTCAACAATAGGCCATTTTCGTAATGTAACCAAATTTAATGCATAAGTTTTTGTGAAGTGCCTCAATACAAATTATTTCATTCACCTGTTACGAATAATAGTATTTCAATAGTCAGAATGCAACTGCATATATTAATTTTTGTAGGTAGGCCAAGCCATCATGTTTGTCCAACCAGGGACGTGAAAGAGAAGGACTTGAATCAAGCCGTTCTCCTTTGACCCCATGCTCCAAGCCGCCGGAAAGTTATGCGCTAATCTGCAGCTGTTGACCAGGTGGTGAGATAAAAGAGCGCATGAAATTTTAGGATTTAGAATTCCTACATTAGAAAATGGTATCACAGCAACTGTTCGCTGTCCCTTCCAATGATTTCTCATCCATTGTTGAACGTGTAAAGAGTAGAACAAGCGAACACAAACTTGTGTAATTTCATTCTTTTTTAAACTTGAAAAATACAAAAAAACACGCGAAAACACGCATTAGCAAACTTAATGTTATTGAAGATTGTAAATCATGGATCAAATAACGGGACATTAAAGCATGCACAAATTAGCGCATCATCCTAAAATATTGAGTTTTTGACAGGATGTAATTTTTCTTTTACCAACTCTGGCACACAATTGAAAGGCAGGACGGAGTTCTAAATTTGAAAATTTGTTTGATGCACTATTCCCAATAAAATTCCCATATAAAGTTTTTAATTTACACTGTAATTTTGCCCGTAATTTAATATTTTGTAATAAATGTAAAACTGGTGCCTGGCTTCCGAAATTCCCCGCAGTGGAAGCGCGGTTCGGAGCATGGAACTTCAAAGCCAAGTGGAATGTTACACATCCCATTGTTACGCTTTAGAACTCAAGAATGCGTTTGAATAAATTACAAGAGTTTCGCCTCCTGTTCTTTCACCTCCCTGGTCCAACCTGGCAACAACTTATGTATGCAGTTCGGATTCTGTCTATTGAAATACTATTATTCTTATCAGGTGAATGAAATAATTTGTATTGAGGCACTATACACAAAGACTTATGCATTAAATTTGGTTACATTACGAAAATGGCCTATTGCTGTGGTAAAACATCCCTCCACTGCTATTTGTAAAAATGTGTAGAACAGGTGAATATGCATGTGACACCTGTTCTACACATCTTTACATAATAGCAGGGAAGGGATGTTCCTTTGTATACTTGAGGAACTGTATATTTTATGCGCACGCGGCATATACTAGTACCGGTACTAGATTTAGGAAAATCAAGGATGACGCATTCTCGATCGCCGACTAAGACGACGTGAAGCATGCGCAGTGCCTTAAAATGACGTCACACGTTGAAGTCAAAGCTGTCAACGTGCAAATCTAAAAGTCCCTATTTTAAATTGAATGGAACGTCTCAACTCAGTTAGTATGGCTGAGCTCAGACTGGTGAAAAGCAGAGCTTATTCCAAAATAAAACCTTTGCAACTTTTATTGATACTTTTCCTGATCTTTTTGCTCCACCCCCCCCCCCCCCTCTCAAGATGACAAGCAAAGTTTTCATTAACTCGTTTACTGAAGTCGACAGTTCAAATAAATACCACCCCCCATTACATTTCGGAGTTCACGATACGTGCGATTATCATTACAATGAATGAGTTGTGCACTGATCATTGGATCTAGTTTTCTCGTATTATCCTTTAGAGAAATGAATGTGTCGCTACAAATACTCCCCTGCCAGAATTAAAGCTGTGTATGCAATACACAGATGAGAGGCGATAAAGATATAAATGAGCGAAGTACAAAATGTCACAAGAATCAATGGCTGATACAAAATGCGAAAAAAGAAAGAATTGTAAAGTGTATGTATTAATTTACAGCAGCCTAAGAAAAGTACAAGCATGGCATGTTAAAAGAATGTAATAAACAAGCATGGTATGTGAACGGCTGTTTAGTTGCCATAAATAGAACAGTGAGTAGCGGCATTGGCATGTATGGTATCCATCGAATAAACGTGTATAAATGCACGAGCATAAAAACACTCGATACAAAATCCAGAATGAATACATTTTATAGAACATTGTTAGCTAGTCCAAAAAGTCAGGGAATAATAAAAATCGTACAACCAAGCTTCCGAAAAGAACACGGGGTCACCACTTTAGAGAAATCCATTTATCATCTTGGTCTAGTTATTCAACTTGTGTATCATCGTTGCATTTGAATGGCTGTGAGGAAATTTGTTGTAGAAATGTGACACTTGTTATAAAGAGTTTTATAATAACAGGGCCCAGGGAAGTATTCTTCGAAACAGTTTTGTAACAGCCACCATGGTCGGCTGGTTTACGAGAAAGGGGGGAGGGGGTAGATATTTCGAATCCTTTCAAATCTCTGAAGGAGATGTTCCCTTTGTTATCATGTCACTATAAAAACGCACCTCCTTCAAGAACTAGCAACACTTTTCATCGATACATCCTACCTGAAGGTCCTGATTGAGTCGTGCTATGATGGAAGGCTACACTATACTCTCGCTTCTTCTCTGCCTCAGTGTTGCAAGCGCCATCTCTAATGGTAAGGTATACATTTCTTTAATTCACTTTTCATTCATCCATTCACTGCCAACATTTTAGATACGTTTCATTTCAGCATCAAGACAATAACTATACAATTTGGGGCCAATAGCAAAAGTTTGTTTGTTTATTTATTTAAATACAGCTTAGCATAGCTGTTTTTCAGCATGTCCGTACATGGTACATTAAAATACATATGCATAAACAGATACAACACATGATTAAATAACAACAAATACATAATTTCAAAATATGTAAATGTCAAACAAAAAAATACATATTTAAAAAAATCTATATAATGCAAGTTAAACAACAGAAGAAGAAGAAGAAGAAGAAGAAAAAGGAAACAAAATCATGTATACAGTGCGAACCAGAAAAAATGAACCGAGAATTATCGATGTTTACTTTAAACAAACAGAACTTTGTTATTCCTGGCTAATTTTTCCTGATTGTGGTGTCATATGAAAGAGCAGAAAATGAACTTTCTAGAAATGTGAATTTTCCTTCGATTGATACCGCCCACCAAATGAATTTTGGGTTTCCTTCCTTCAAATTGCTTTAAATCACTCATGCACTCTAAACTTTACAAATATGTGTCATTTATTAATTATAATTAAAATCGATAATTCTCGGTTTTGTTTTTTCTGGGTCGCACTGTATAATTAGAAAGGGTGGGGGTATAATTGAGATATCAATCTGCTGAAAATATTTAAGTTACTTGCTATTACACGTGTAGTGACTTGACCTTTGGAGAACTTTGCATTTGTATATATTATTGTCTTGTCTATATTGTGTGGCTTGAAGTCTAGCCTTTTATTCCATTGTCACTCATTTCTTTAGTGACACCTGTTACATTACTAGAGTGCCATACATACTTATTCTGGCAAGCACATTCCACACCCTATGGGTTGGGATGTGCAACCACCTAGTGGTGTAGCTTATACAGGCACATTACACTTGCTTGCTTTATTTGCCACACCTATTTTCATGACTTCTCCTGAGCTGTTCATATAGAGCACACCTATTCTAGAGAGTCGATCGATCTACAGCAAAGCTAATTCAGCTTCATCTTAATTCTTGTCCTATTTCTTCGCTTGTTTCTCTACTCGGTTCTGAGGCCTTATTACTTTATAGAGATTATAAGTTTCTTCTTCTTTACTTAATTCGCGAAGAAGCGTCATTACTTTGTACATGGTCTTACATATTCTTTCTACGGGTGCTGTGCAATATTTGAACTACTACTTGTGATATAATTTATGTTCCAAGTATCTGTACTCAACAGGTGTTTCTACGAGACAAGGTAGGAAAGGAATCTATTTCTATTTCTTTTATTTAGGTGATTGAATTCCCTAAACTGGTGACCCCGACGTGATCCAGATTTTTTTTCTTCTGTTGATCTAATCTACCTTGTCATCGTCATTATCATGCCTGATACCGATAGCAATGTATCACCTAGTGAGGTTTCTGAACCATCCCCTCAAGTCTCATATGTTAGCTTAAAGCTTCCACCATTTTGGGCACATGATCCTGATATTTGGTTTGCTCAGGTTGAGGCTCAGTTTCAAACTAGAGGTGTCTCAGTTGAGTCTACAAAGTTCGCTTATGTTGTCGCCTCATTACAACCAGAGGTAGCTCTAGAGGTGCGCGATATTTTAATTGCCCCTCCCCAAACAGAGCCGTACAAGATACTAAAAGCAGCACTGGTTAAGCGAACTTCTGTCTCTGAGCAAAAGCGTCTGAACAAATTGCTGACGAGTGAAGAGTTAGGCGATAGGTCGCCCTCCCAACTTCTTAGGAGAATGCAACAATTATTAGGCTCTAATACTTTGGAAACTAGTATACTTAAGCAATTATTTTTGCAACGCCTGCCAACCAATGTACAGTTGATTCTCGCTTCTACAAGCGATGATGTCAGCTTGGTTGCGCTAGCGGCATTAGCCGACAAAATTGTTGAAGTTGCTGGTCCGCCTACTATTTCACATGTCTTACCTAAAGAGGTACCAGCGCAGACTTACGCTTGCGCTACTCCCAATGACTCTGGTGAAGTACATCGACTTTCTACCCAGGTTGCTCAACTGGCTGCTCAGGTGCAAGCCTTGACTTGTTCTATACAGGAGGACCGCAGAAGTCGCAGTCGACAGCGAGGCCCGAAGAATTCCGGCCCTCGCCAATCAGCTTCCCGTAGCCCGAGTCGGCATCAACAACATGCTGGGGCCGAATGTTGGTACCACTGGAAGCATGGCAAACGAGCCCAGAAGTGCATAAGTCCTTGTTCATACTCAGCAGGACAAAGCCTCCCTGGATATGTCCAGGGAAACGGGCCCGCCAAGGAATAGCGGCGACTAATTCACTTGGCACCATTCAACCCAGTCGCCTTTTCTTTGTTCATGATAAACAATCAGGCACACGTTTTCTTGTTGATACTGGGGCCGAAGTTAGTATTTTCCCTCAATCCATGTTAGGAAAATCGGCAATGGTAAGTGCAACAAATATCCAACTTCAAGCTGTTAACAAGTCACCCATTAAGACTTTTGGCCAGAGATCTTTCACTCTTGATCTTGGGTTGCGGCGAGTTTTTCGTTGGATTTTTGTTGTCACGGACATACCTACACCTATCTTGGGAGCCGATTTCCTTGATAACTATGGACTATTAGTCGACATCAAACATCGACGGCTGATAGACACCACCACCACTCTTACAGTACAGGGAGTCGGTACATACACAGGCATCATTAGCCCGGTGTATGTCAAGCAAGATACTTCGGAGCGTTTCCACTCCCTTCTTCGTGAGTATCCTGACATCACCCGGGCAGTATACAAGCACTCAGCAGTCAAGCATACAACCACCCACCATATCCAAACTCGAGGCCCACCTGCTTCAGCTCGCCCTCGTCGGCTTGCTCCAGATCGGCAGCAGATTGCCAAGGCAGAGTTTGAACACATGCTTGAACTCGGCATTATCAGACAATCTGATAGCAACTGGTCAAGTCCCTTGCACATGGTTCCGAAGAAGACACCAGGGGACTGGCGACCTTGTGGAGATTATCGCATGCTTAATGCTCGTACTATTCCTGATAGATACCCTATTCCTCATTTGCAAGATTTCTCTGCGTCACTTAGTGGCAAGACAATCTTTTCCAAGATTGATCTCATCAGGGCATATCATCAGATCCCAGTCGAGCCTAGCGATATCCACAAGACAGCTATAACCACCCCTTTTGGATTATTTGAGTTTGTTAGGATGCCGTTTGGCCTTCGCAATGCAGCTCAGACATTCCAAAGATTGATGGATGATGTCACTCGCGGTTTTCCTTTCGTCTATGTTTATCTCGACGATATTCTGGTAGCTAGTACTACCAAAGACGAACACGAGACACATCTCCGTTTACTCTTTGACCGCCTGCAAGAGTATGGAATCATTCTCAACCCCGCTAAGTGTCAGTTCGGAGTACCTTTACTGTCCTTTCTAGGGCATAAAGTTGACTCGGAAGGAATACAGCCACTTAGTGACAAGGTGAAGATCATCCGTGATTTTCCGATACCTCCATCACTTACCAAACTACGAGAGTTCCTCGGGCTGATCAATTTCTACAGACGGTTCATTCCGCGGTGTGCAGAAGTACTCCAACCTCTCACAGATCTGTTGAAAAATAGATCGAAGAAGAACCAACCAATCACCCTAGGTGAACAAGAACTTTCTGCTTTCAATCAGGCTAAAGATCAGTTAGCTAACGCTGCAGTTTTAGTTCATCCTAGAATTGATGTTCCTCTATGCCTGTTGGTTGATGCATCTGATGTGGGAGTTGGGGGAACTATCCAACAGCTGGTAGATGGTATTTGGCAACCGTTGGCTTTCTTTTCTAAGAGACTACAGCCTGCCGAGACTAAGTACAGCACTTTCGGTCGGGAACTGTTAGCAGCCTACCTCGGTGTAAAGCACTTTCGACATCTACTTGAAGGTCGCACATTTACCATCTACACGGATCACAAACCTCTCACCCATGCTTTGAATTCAAAGCCTGACCGACACTCACCTCGTGAAATCCGCCAGCTTGATTTCATATCCCAATACACATCTGAGATACACCACATAGCAGGAAGGGAGAACACAGCAGCAGACGCTCTCTCCCGTCTGTGTATCGACAGAGTTGATTCATCCTCGGTCATAGATTTTGCAGCCATTGCGAAAGATCAAGAGGATGATAGTGAGGTACAAGACTCCTCGCTTCAGCTCAAGTCTATATCGCTTCCTGGTTCTCTTACTACCATGCTATGTGATGTTTCGACAGGTGTTGCTAGACCCCTAGTTCCAGTCAAACACAGACGAGCTATTTTTGACGCCCTCCACGGACTATCCCATCCTGGGATCAGGGCCACTCAAAAGCTCATCACGGAACGTTTCGTTTGGCCTGGTATTAATCATGATATCAGGAAATGGGCCAGAACATGTCTTGAATGCCAGAGATGCAAGGTGCATAAACACACAAAAGTTCCACTTGGCACTTTTACCTCACCTGATGCACGTTTCTCTCATGTGCACATCGATCTTGTAGGCCCACTTCCTACTTCAGAGGGTAACACGTACCTTCTTACTTGTGTGGATCGTTTCACCAGATGGCCAGAAGCTATACCTATCCCAGATATCACTGCGGATACTGTAGCACGTACTTTTGTGGCCAGATGGGTAGCGGTGTTTGGTGCTCCAACTACTCTTACAACAGACAGGGGTAGACAATTCGAGTCAGCACTCTTTCTTGCTCTCACTAATCTTCTTGGCACTAAACGCATTCGCACAACAGCATACCATCCAGCAGCCAATGGGCTTGTTGAGCGTTTTCACAGGCAACTCAAAGCCTCTCTCAAGGCGCATAACACAGTCCGTTGGACTGAGGTCCTTCCCTTGGTATTGCTGGGTATACGTACAGCTATCAAGTCTGATCTGGGATGTTCCGCAGCAGAACTCGTTTTTGGTACTACGGTCATGCTACCGGCCCAGTTTGTGTCTCCTTCACAGACTGACTCTGCTGGCGATCCAGCTAATTACGCCCACAGACTGAAGAGACTGATGCGTGAATTACATCCCACCCCTACTCGCAAGCAACGAGCTACCCCTACACAGGTACACCCAGAGTTGCATTACTCATCCCACGTCTTTTTGAGGGTTGATGCAGTCAAGAGGCCCCTTCAACCTCCTTACAGGGGGCCTTTTCGAGTCATTCAACGCTCTGACAAGTTTTTTACTATTGATTACAATGGTAAACGTGAAACTGTCAGTGTTGAGAGACTTAAACCAGCTTTCATGGAGCAAGATCTCCCTGCTCAATCTAGGAAGGATCAATGTCCACCTATCCAAGTCCCTCGGCAATCCAACTCCGCAGACTTAGCATCGGATCCTGCAACCTTAGCATTGGATCCTGCTCCGTTAGCACTGGATCCTGCTCCGTTAGCACTGGATCCTGCTCCGTTAGCACTGGATCCTGCTCCGTTAGCACTGGATCCTGCACCGTTAGCATTGGATCCTGCACTGAAGCAGAACACTCCCGAGATTCGAAGGACCAGGTCTGGTCGTCAAGTTAGATGGCCAGTGAGGTTCGTGGACTTTTTCGAAATCGGGTGAAGCATATTAAACTTACTGTGTTTCAACAGTATTGCCTTATTTTCATATTTTCAAGTCAACATGCATGTAGGTCTATATTTCCTCATCGATTTGTTGCTACTTTTCATTCGACAACAAATCTAGAGGGGAGCTACTGTAGTGACTTGACCTTTGGAGAACTTTGCATTTGTATATATTATTGTCTTGTCTATATTGTGTGGCTTGAAGTCTAGCCTTTTATTCCATTGTCACTCATTTCTTTAGTGACACCTGTTACATTACTAGAGTGCCATACATACTTATTCTGGCAAGCACATTCCACACCCTATGGGTTGGGATGTGCAACCACCTAGTGGTGTAGCTTATACAGGCACATTACACTTGCTTGCTTTATTTGCCACACCTATTTTCATGACTTCTCCTGAGCTGTTCATATAGAGCACACCTATTCTAGAGAGTCGATCGATCTACAGCAAAGCTAATTCAGCTTCATCTTAATTCTTGTCCTATTTCTTCGCTTGTTTCTCTACTCGGTTCTGAGGCCTTATTACTTTATAGAGATTATAAGTTTCTTCTTCTTTACTTAATTCGCGAAGAAGCGTCATTACTTTGTACATGGTCTTACATATTCTTTCTACGGGTGCTGTGCAATATTTGAACTACTACTTGTGATATAATTTATGTTCCAAGTATCTGTACTCAACAGGTGTTTCTACGAGACAAGGTAGGAAAGGAATCTATTTCTATTTCTTTTATTTAGGTGATTGAATTCCCTAAACACGGATTGATTCTGGGAGTTCATTAAACAGTTTGATACCAATATAAAATGAACTATTTTCAAGAAATCTTGTCCGAGGTGTGTCCAAGTGAAGAATACATTTGTGGTTGCGTAATGAATAAGAACTTTCCTTAACAGTTATTTTCGAACAAAGAGATGGTGTTGCTAGGTTATGGATCCGTTTAAAAATTAAAATCAATAAGTCCTTCGTAATCTTATTGCTAATGCAATAAATTTTGACATTGTTATGTTACTAGTCAAGTTTGGCCCCATTAAAAACTCTATGATCTATTACATTAAATGTATCATTAAGAATCATTAAGAAAAATCGTTGAATAACAAATAAGTAGTTTGGGATTTGCACTAACCTAGAACATTTTGAATGAATTTGAAACTTTGAAACGCTACTATTACGACTACTCATACTATCGCTTATTTAGGAGCGCTAAAAACAAAAGTACCAAAGCTTTTACAAAATTTGAAAAATTCGAAGAGAAACTTACTATGTGTACGTTATCAAGTAACATATAATTACAATAGATTTCAGCAATTGCACTCTCTTTTTGAGTTATTGGCACTTGGGTAAAGTTTGCGTGTCGTTCTGTTTCCGAAGTTAAATAATAACGCACCCGGAGAAAGGACTTGTACCAGTGACCCCACCATATCCACAGATCTCTTACGCACGGAGACGTCCCACTTTGTGCATTTGAAAAAAAATCACTGCCAAAGTGATGTAAGTGCTTCATGAATAGCTTTTCTTTGCCCTCTTGAAAAATAATGATTCCACCTGCGTATTGTAAAATGTACCGCCGATGCATATCCAGTAGTCGTCGCGGTGGGTTTTACAGTTTTGTTACAATTACCTGTATCCAGGGGCGGATCCAGCCGGCGACAAGAGGGGGGGTGGGGCAAATCTTGAGAAAGTATTTAGCGGTGAAACGGTAAGAGCACATATGTTTTTTGGGGGGGTTTAGTTTTTTGGGAAAATTTTTGCGCCGACTCAGCCGGCCGGTGAATAAGCGGGGGGGGGGGGGGGGGGGATGCTGAAGAGGAGGACCACTTTTGTTTTTTTTGTTTTGTTTTGTTTTTTTTTTGGGGGGGGCATTTTTACATGAGTTTCTTTGTAACACTCACTTTTACCTATCCCAGATAACCCTACGTTTTTTGTTGCTGCTTTCTATGTAGTTGATAATGCATGATTAAAATAAATAGAGAGAGAGAGAGAGAGAGAGAGAGAACCACCATCATTATGCAATGGTTCAGGGTTTGTGTAATGTACATTTGAAACCATTTCTTAGCGCCTCAACGGCTCAACCCTAAAAAAAATAGCGAAAATATAGCCATTTTTACATGAGTTTCTTTGTAACACTCACTTTTACCTATCCCAGATATTAAACCCTACGTTTTTTGTTGCTGCTTTCTATGTAGTTGATAAGGCATGATTAAAATAAATAGAGAGAGAGAGAGAGAGAGAGAGAGAGAGAACCACCATCATTATGCAATGGTTCAGGGTTTGTGTAATGTACATTTGAAACCATTTCCTCAACGGCTCAACCCTAAAAAAAATAGCGAAACTATTTTTGAGGTAAAGCATTATACTGAACTGAATAAAGAATTATAACTTTATATTGTCTAATACTAATACTGATACGGGCTAAAGACAATTTGGTATCGGCACAGTAAGATCGGGTATTTTTTTATAAAGGTATTCCAAAATGACATTCTGATAATCAACATTTTGTTCTGTATTAATTTCATATGTATATACGCATAATATATATATACAACTGATCTTTATAAAGAAGAAGAAAAAAAACTGATCTTTATGATTTCTTAACGGTTACATAGCTTCTTCTCCCCCTGCAAACAAAAAAAGAAAACAAGGTTATTTAATAAAAGGATCATGCGACAAATAAGCAAAGATTTTTTTGAATAAGCAATGCTTTTCACCAGAATCTTCTTTGTAAAAACGACTTTTACAAATCTCAGCCATGCAATTCTGCCACTGTGCTGTAAGATCACTTTCAGATTAGGAGAGGTGTATTCTTAAATGAGTATTTTAAATTGAATGGAACGTCTCAACTCAGTAAGCATGGCTGAGATTTGTAAAAGTTGTTTTTACAAAGAAGATTCTGGTGAATAGCAGTGCTTACTCAAGCAAATATTTGCATCAATTTGAATGTCGCTTAATCCCTTTTAATGACCTTGTTTTCTTTCTCGTTTGAAAGGGGAAAATAAGCTATGTCACGTTAAAGGCTGGTTTAAAGGCATCATAAAGATCAGTGTTTTATGCGTATAATTTATAGACACAGGCCCCGCGGAACATGTATCAATCAAAGTGGGGGGCTCAAGTATTTACGATCAGGTAGAGGGTAGCGAGCGAAGCGTAAATTGGTGTGGGGGTTCAGGGGGCGGAGCCCCCGGAAGCTCAGGGGTTTTAGGCATTTAATTACGGTCAGAGAAGCACAATATTTTTGTTGAATGACGTAAATCATGGTTTGAAGCAATTAATTCAAATGAGACACTTGCTAAAGACTAAAACATTTAATGTTGACCATTTATTTTCATAAGTACATTATATAGGTTTGGGGGGTAGGGGGATGCTAATTGTTTTTGTTTGGGGGGGGGGGGAGTCAGAACGGCCGCTTCAAAAAAAAAAAGATTAAGGTAAAATTTACGTTACTATCCTATTTTTTTACCGGTTGGAAGGCTAGGAGGGGCGGGCCGGTAGAATCGGCCCGTGGATCCGCGCCTGCCTGTATCTGTCTATGAGCAGATATAGACTATGGGACGAGGCTTGCTAACTCCTTCAAAAAGTGATTCCTGTAGTCATCTCTGGGCAGAAGATGAAATATTGATATTAATGAAGCTAAGGTATGCCTAATTACGAAATTACCAGATCCCACTTGTACAGTTGTACGTCGCAGTGACGCGAGTCGTTGCGTCGCGTTATTATAGAAGGGATTGGGTATCTTTGTCTCGGATCCTAAACAAAATC
This sequence comes from Strongylocentrotus droebachiensis, assembly GCA_035222895.1. Taxonomy (NCBI): domain Eukaryota; kingdom Metazoa; phylum Echinodermata; class Echinoidea; order Camarodonta; family Strongylocentrotidae; genus Strongylocentrotus; species Strongylocentrotus droebachiensis. The sequence continues at coordinate 226,012 of JAVYIG010001848.1, forward strand.
CTGGATTTAACTCATGCTGCAATCATAATTATAAACCTTTAGGTCAGTCAGGAATCCCATGACCTTTACAAGCCGATTGACAGTCTGGTTATCAAGATATTTATTATTGGAATTCGAAATTTAAAAAACCGTTTTCCCTACGTTTTTTTATAGCACTACAGGCTAATGGGGAAAACGACCATGGTAAAATCCGTTACTCAAAGACTTTTTTTTACTTTTTTGAGGCACTTCAAGATCATTTTGAAGCGCAATTTTTTAAGGATTTCAATATTACACCACATCACAGATATTGGCATTGTTGAACAATGCTTTTAAGCATAATTATAAACCGTTTTTCATGACTATTGCAGAATTATTTTATTTCATATATTCAATTCAAATATCCCTTTCAGTATTGCGACTTGCCGGCGAAGATAGCTCCCCCAGTCAAGGTCGAGTCGAGTTCTATTCCAAAGGGGAATGGGGAACAGTATGCGACGATCTTTGGGGGCTACAGGACGCTAATGTAGTGTGCAGGCAGTTGGGCTTCCCTGGAGCTTCTGAATATACGGCAATGGCCTGGCCTTTCGGCGAAGGATCAAAATCACAAAAGATCTTCCTGGACAATGTGGCGTGTGTAGGCGACGAAACGTCAATCATGGACTGTCCGCAGAACGAAATCGGGAAGCACAACTGCGGTCATAGGAACGATGCTGGAGTTGTATGTCACGGTAAATCACCTAAATCTCCAAAAAATCTTACTTTTGGTCCTGCTCCGATACTTTTTTTTCCGTGCTTGGTTTCGCCATCACGGCAGGATCGAATCTGATTGGTGAGGGGGTTTAAGGGGGCTCAAATCCCCCGTTTCTAAACAAATAAAAAATAAGAAATACAAATCTTCAAGCACTTGACCTCGCCCAACCCAAATCAAATGGACTATAATGAATTCAAGCAAAGGACTTACAGACAATCAATGTAAGAACCTTTTGGGCCCCAAGGCCTCACCCCGCCCACACAAAAAAAAATCACTCAAAGATTTTTACTTTTTGGAGGCACTTCAAGATCATTTTGAAGCGCAATTTTTTAGGTTTTCAATATTACACCACATCACAGACGCTGATAGCACGTAGGGCCATGCTTATCAGATATTGGCATTGTTGAACAATGCTTTTAAGCACAATTAGGCCAAACAATAACAAAACATGTTTAGCGTCCTGTTTTTTCGAAAAAAAGGAAGGAGGAGGCCCTTTTTTTATTTATTTTTTCTTTCAAAATGGCCGCTCAAACTGGCGGGCTCGGTACATTTTCCCTCACAGTCGGACTTTTTTTCAAGATGGCTGCCGATTATTTTTTTTTTAAATCAGAAATAGATCCATTTTAGCAGTGTTTTTCATGTTTTTTTCTTTTAAAAAAAATCTAAAAAAAATCAACAAAAAAAATCAAAAAAATCAAAAAAAAATCAAAAAAAATAACAATAGGAGTCGGCCCCAAAAAGGAAGCGGGCGGGGACGCTAAACATGTATATTTTTTTTACATGGCCTTATAAACCGTTTTCATGACCATTGCAGAATTATGTAATTTCATATATTCAATGCAAATATCCCTTTCAGAGGTGCGACTTGCCGGATCAGGTAGCTCCGCAAATAAAGGACGAGTCGAGGTCTTTTTCAACGGGCAATGGGGAACAGTATGCGACGATCGTTGGGGGAAGAAAAACGCTGATGTAGTGTGCAAGCAGTTGGGCTTCCTAGCTGGAGCTTCTGACTTTACGATAGAGGCCGGGACTTTCGGCGAAGGCTCGAGAGAGGTCTTCATGGACAATGTGGAGTGTGTAGGCGACGAATACTCAATCATGGACTGTCCGCAGAACCCAATCGGGAGGCACAAGTTCTGCGCTCATGGGGAGGATGCTGGAGTGATATGTCAGGGTAAATCACCTAAATCTCCAAACAAAATCTTACTTTTGCTCCTGCTCCGATACTTTTTCTTCCGTGCTTTCGTCATCACGGCAGAAGCGAATCTGATTGGGTGGGGGGGGGGGGGGGGTTCAGGGGGCTCAAATCCCCCCCGCTTCTAAACAAATACAAATTAATAAATACAAATCTTCAAGCACTTGACCTCGCCCAATCCAAATCAAATCGATTATAATGAATTCAAGCATAGGACGTACAGACATTCAATGTAAGAGTCCCTTGGCCCCCAAGAGCCAAGGCCTCACCCCGTCCAAAAGATTAACAAAATTAAATCTTCTAGAACCACGCCTTGATAGACATAGAATGAAAGTTAGGGTTTGAGAAAGGGTTTTATGGATACGTTTATACTTATAGGGTGAAGTTTTTGTGTTTTGTCCGGATTCGAAGTTAGAAATTCGGTTAGTACGGGATATGGACCAAGGAACAATTATTGTCGCCCTGCATGGGTCGTTCAATTAACCCACATAATGAGCAATGGAAGAAGTGTGTTATATATATTTATATATATATATATATATGCAGTGTGTCACAGTAAAAACGAAACCGAGAACTAACGATGTTTTATCATAACTTAATCAACTCATATGATGCATATTTCACGCATGGGTGATTAAAAAAAAATTGAAGAAAGTGTACCAAAAAGTCATGTGGCGAACGGTGTCTAAATTTCAAAGAGAGAAATCCATATTTCTAGAAAGTTCATTTTCTACCCTTTTATATGACACCTCAATCTGTAATAGTTTATACTGCTGGTTGCTAGGTCGGACAAGCCGACTGATGTATGCGGAATGAGCCTCGGCGGGGAAGACCCGGGGATCTGACGCGGGCGGGTGCATTCGCACGTTGTGGGTCTCTCTGGGAGCAGGCACGCGCAAGATTTGATGCACGCTGACGCTGGTTTAGTATCTAATTTATACTGGGAATCTCGCTCAACAAGCCTTGCTTTTCTGAAATTCCCCTTGTTTTCCTCTAAGTTAAATCACGCAAATATGAAATGTTTTATTCTAAAACTTAAATGTACTTCGTAAACTTATTTTGTATCGTATAGATACTTAAAAAATTCCTTGTAGAGGTAATAATAATTATACTGACAGGGCTTCTTTCGTGCTAAGACCATATTGCCCTCGTCTTCGACTCTGGGCAATATGATCTTAGATTGGTCAATATTTCTGATATATCATCCCTCAAGCCCAGTCAATACTGTATGTATGGTTTTTATGTGTTATTTTTATGTTGGATATTTGAGTGGAAAACTAAATGAAATAAAATCCAACAAAACTAATATAAAAAAAACTGATTGCTTAACTGTAAATATTATGCGAAATCATAATCAACGATAAAAGATAAATTTATTTTTCACATTCCACAGTGCAAGATAAAGATAATGGTGCAGCTTCTGAACCGGCAGGTGAGAATATTTTATTTTACCTACTTAATATTGTGAAAAGTTAAATACGCTCATGTTATAGGCTAAAATATAAATGAAAATTCAATAATCCTTCCCATCCATCCGCTCTCATGGGAAATACCGAGGAGGGAGTTGAACAAAAATAGTCTTTCTTTAGCTCTTCTGACAATCGGCCAGAATGAACCTCATTCATGAGAACTAACCAATAATATTATTAGCAGCGGATCATGGGTTCTCTTGCAAAAGGATGGGGCGGGCACAAGTTCTAAAATTATGTGAAGAGCAACAAAGACAGAAAAAAGAAAAGAAGAAACGAGGTCATTAGCCTATGCTTATTATCTTCGGCCTTACCCCCCCCCCCCCCCCCACTTCAGTATTAAAACTAGTTTTCCATAGAGGCCCTGTACAAATTATAGGTTTTAAAAAAGAGATTAAATTGAAGTAATTTTAATTACATATCATATCATGGATTATTATCATTATTTTTTTTATCAACACGAAAAAAAACAGTCGTTTTCCAGCTTATACAATTATAATATACGTCCTGTTAAATCGAGTAATAGAAAACTAAAGCGGGAAAGCTTTAATACTTTTTTGGTTTGTTATTACTGAAAAGATCAATCTCTGATATTTCTTATATTAAAAAAGTAATTTTCTCCAGTATAGATTTGCAAACGACTGTTTAGACGGGGCCTGTCAAATACTAAATGGGGGAGTTGGTTCTATACCGTGCGAGTCAAAAAAAAGTTTACACCTAGAAAATTGCTAATTATTTTAAAAATCATCTATGAACAGTAAGTCATTATACTTTTATATATTTTTGTGTGGTATGTGTTCACGCTTGGATGAGCAGGAGGCATTGTTTGCTAGAGTGCAAAAATCAACTTGCGCCAAAGTGATGCATACAGTATGTATTATGTTGGGATTAGCGGAGTGAGAGAATGAATTGAATTTATCAAATGAAATGCATTGCATAGTGTAAACGGACACTTTTTTTGTTTTGGTCTCGAAATTTCAAAATTTGACATTTTTCTTCGTTGGGGGGGGGGGGGGGGGTAAAGTCACCTTATTTAGGTAAGGCGTGGGTATAATTTTTTTAAATATTTTTTTTAAAATAATTAAAAAAAAAACAAAGGGGGGGGGTTTAGGTTTTTTAGGGGTTTTACACACATAAAAATACCAAAGGGGGGGTTAAACCCCCCCCCCCCCTGCGTACGCCCCTGTTAGTGGTAGTAGTAGTAGTAGTATTGTTAATATTATTATTAACATTATCATCATTACCTTCTTCATCTTCTTCATCCCTTCCATGCAGTCGTCCGGCTTGGAGGAGAAAATAAGCAAGACAGTCGAGGGCACGGCGTAGTCGAGGTCTACCGCGATGGACAGTGGGGAACAGTGTGTGGCATTGGATGGACGCAAGATGACGCTAATGTCGTCTGCAAGCAGTTGGGCTTCACTGAGCCCGTCTTTTTCCACTATGATGCTGTATGGAAGTTCTTTGGCTCAGGAACTGGATCGACTCTGCTTGCCGATGTTAATTGTACGGGCGAAGAGGCCTCAATCATGGACTGTCCGGCCCGGTCCACCGGGATTCCTTCCTCCTGCACCCACGAAAAAGACGCCGAAGTCCAGTGTTTAGAGTCAGGTATGTTCATGATATGCACTCTAAATTACAGGGATTTAAAATTTAAATCTTAAGCCGGATTTGAATGAAATCCCAAAAGATTAAAAAAAGTTCCGAAAATTAACGGCAAATTGACCAATCCTGGCGATAAGATTTTGTCACATGACAAAGAAGTCCCAAAAAGGATTGCTTTTAAATCTTTATCAGGGTTAATTTTAATCTAGAAAGATTTATAATATAAATCTTTTGAACTTATTTTTTAATCCTTTACAGATTAAAACTTTTTAATCCTAGCGAAGATTAATTTTAAATCCACATCGATTGGTCCCTACCTACAGTACATGAAAGATTTAAAAATAAATCCTATAGATTTAAATTTAAATCCCTGTAATTTAGAGTGTGGATCCCCACGGCAACCATTCAGACAAAAATTCGGTAAACCTTTGCAGCCAAATAGGTTCAAGTTCAAGTTCATTAATTGTCCACATATTCATATTTATTTTTCATATAGACATAACATAACTTATCGAAAATAATATCGCTAGTGATATTCGTTTGTCTCGCAATGTGGTCAATAAGGAATCTAAAAGATCACGACGTTTCGTATGCTACTGCAATACTTCGTCAGATGATGAAAACTATTGTAAGCAAGGGTCTTTTATACTTTACGGGAGGACCGTAAAGCGGTCTAAAATTCGATCGATAATTGGAAACAATAACGCCCAATGCCTATTGGTCGACGCACACGGTGATCGACCAATCACCAAGGCCGATGGTTCGGCCGCTGGTTCGGCTGATGCACCAGGCCTATTGGCCGACGCATACGGTACTCGACCAATCAACGGGCCGCTGGCTCGGGCCGTCTGCTGAATGGAATCGACCGTTGTTGGCTGGCAGGACGGCGAGTGTCATGGCGGCGTATCGTCCGCATCCAAAATTCGGGGATATCGATCCCGTTGTCTCTGTTGAAATTATTAGGATTGAGACGGATATTGATAGCTTCTTTTACCCTCCGTGTATACCAATGCCGTTCCTGGGAAAGGCACTGAACCCCGTCCCAGTCTGGTTGATGCTGGTTGTCCCAAGCATGTTCGGCTACGGCTGAGTTGTCAGTTCGACGGAGTCTGACGTCCCTCTTATGCTCAGTGATTCTTTCTTTTATCGGACGGGCAGTTTCACCGATGTAGGATCTATCACATCCTTTACAAGGGATGTTGTACACAATGCCGTCCCGTCTATGTGGAGGAATTGGATCCTTGGGGGCGTGTAAGTTGTTGACGTAGGGTGGATCAGATCAGATACCACCCAGATACCACCCTACGATACCACCCTACGTCAACAACTTACACGCCCCAAGGATCCAATTCCTCCACATAGACGGGACGGCATTGTGTACAACATCCCTTGTAAAGGATGTGATAGATCCTACATCGGTGAAACTGCCCGTCCGATAAAAGAAAGAATCACTGAGCATAAGAGGGACGTCAGACTCCGTCGAACTGACAACTCAGCCGTAGCCGAACATGCTTGGGACAACCAGCATCAACCAGACTGGGACGGGGTTCAGTGCCTTTCCCAGGAACGGCATTGGTATACACGGAGGGTAAAAGAAGCTATCAATATCCGTCTCAATCCTAATAATTTCAACAGAGACAACGGGATCGATATCCCCGAATTTTGGATGCGGACGATACGCCGCCATGACACTCGCCGTCCTGCCAGCCAACAACGGTCGATTCCATTCAGCAGACGGCCCGAGCCAGCGGCCCGTTGATTGGTCGAGTACCGTATACGTCGGCCAATAGGCCTGGTGCATCAGCCGAACCAGCGGCCGAACCATCGGCCTTGGTGATTGGTCGATCACCGTGTGCGTCGACCAATAGGCATTGGGCGTTATTGTTTCCAATTATCGATCGAATTTTAGACCGCTTTACGGTCCTCCCGTAAAGTATAAAAGACCCTTGCTTACAATAGTTTTCATCACCTGACGAAGTATTGCAGTAGCATACGAAACGTCGTGATCTTTTAGATTCCTTATTGACCACATTGCGAGACAAACGAATATCACTAGCGATATTATTTTCGATACTATATCCGCAATGAGTAATATATTTAGCATTATAACATAACTTCTTTGTACAAACTTTCCGAACAAACGATACAAATGGTGTTGTCTTAATAGTATTGTCATGATAATACTGAAGCATACAAGTCGACTAAATCATAATGAATTCAATCCAATTCAATTTAATTTGTTTCTGGTTTCAACAAAACATTACAAATCAATCATAAACATTTACAAAAATTAACGAATACATATTGGAAACAGAGGGGACCACTGAAAAGCAATGCTTGTACAAATAGGTTTAAATACTTCATCATTTGTTATAGCGTATAGTGGAGGGGCCTACGGTAACGCAAGGCTTGTTGTGGATATGCCCGGTGAATAAATAATTTACAGACACCTAAGAAACGAAAATAATAACAAATGGGAGGAAGAATGAATTATATGTATAAAGAGGAGGCGGGAAGCGATCATGGGAAGGTAATAATGACAATGGGAAAATGGAGAACATTACAAGACAAATACTTTAAAAACGGCGATTATCGCACGATGAATATGAAGCCCTCAACGAGGCAATATGTAGAAAAGGGAAAAAGGAAGATTATGTAAAATCATCGTGCGGTCAGTAAATATTTTTTGAAAAAAAATGAATACTGTACAGTAACTGTAGGTCAATTGCCTCGCAATTCCCTGAAATATGTTCATTTAAAGGTAGGCGTTACTACTGCAGCTAGAAGGGATTAGACCACACAGCGAGCCATCGAGGTCACTGTGACAGGTGGCTATCTCATTAACTCAGCTCTCATTTAACATAAGAAAAAGAGGATCATGGGGGACCAACAGGCACCGATTTGGGAAGTTTTCTATATAGAGGGAGCAAGTAGCTACAAGTAGGACAGTGTGCCTTTAAAAGTACCCTCCTAAATGTAATCGATGTATACACAACATTATTTGTTAAAAATATACGTTAACACCAGGTTGACTGGAGAACGCATTGCACGATAAATTTCAAATTCTAGAATTATTGTTATTGTCATCAAAGCTGAGATTGCCTGGCTTAGACATTTTATAAACATAATGTATTAGTACAGTGATTGCTTAACGGTATGTAGAAGGTATTGATGAATACAATTGATGAATATGTCAAAAGGTAAAACAACTTACCATCCGATCACTATTGACGGAAAGTAGTTCTTATTCAGACGCAGGTGTTATGCATATTCGATGAAAGAATATAATCTGTTTTAAGTATAAATAATGCAACAGGAATGAATTGAAAACGTTTTTTGATCTCCCTTTTTTTGTAAATATTTTATCAGTTAAGAAAAGGAAAGTGGAGGATTTGGAGTTTTATGAGAGAGGAGACATGACAGAAGAAGAAAAGGTAAGGATCATCTTCAAAGACAGATAACAATTGATGTGAACAATTAATGATGTATTGCATTCAACTGCATGTAGTAAATGCACCATGTTTGTGTGTGTATGTTTATATATATATACAGTACGTGTGATCAATTGTGGTGGCTTCTAATTCAAAAGTTATAATCTATTTGGCATTTAATCATATTTAATGGTAAGGGGTAACAAATACCCTGTCTAATGATACTCTATGCTGCCACGGATAACTGAGCAGCAGACTTAAACAAAAAAAGTATTGTCAAAATCCTCCTGTACCAAGTTTGAGCTGAATCAATTAATGTGGGTCAAAAGCCATTATGTGTGTGTTATCTCATTCCAAAACAATTGCTCACTTATTTGCATCGACATTCACTTACTATAAGCATAATGTCCATGCTATAATGCAGTTGAAAGGAAAAGGTATTAATACCACCTTAAACTTAAACTGAAATCCTTGGTAATAAGCTCACTATGATGATTACAATCTTGACTTCATTCGCAACCCTTGTTTAATGTAACCCTTTTAATTGGGTGAAAACATAATAGATAAAGTTTATTTAGTATGTTTATCTTTTTAATGAAAGTTTACTGTCAGTTTCGTTGATACTTATCGTCGTATGTGTTCTTTCTTACGATTGGGTTTGGTAGTAACATATGACTTTTCATTCGCTATTCGAGATCAAAACGTTATGCTCCTTATGCGTGTGAACTGCCGCAACGGAAAACGAGCAGAGAGAACTTAAATATCATGAGACAGGAAGTTAGTAGGCTTTCCTAAATCATTTAAGGTTACCCTTTGGACCGAAACAAGGCTCTGTGAAAGACTAAGGTAATCGCCGCATTTTGAACAATGAAGCACTATTGAAAGCACGAGGCATTATGTAACTTTTAAGAGGATTTAAGACCAAAGAATTATATGCATACGGCCTGACCCACATTCGTTCCATTAGCCCAGACTTATTACAAGGCGATTCGGACAACAAAGACGCTACAGTCACCCGTGGCAGAAATATTATTGGACATGAATCTTAAACCCAAGATTAATACGATTCAATGATAAATGTAAATCCTTAGCTATGTCTTTAATGTGGGTTTCTCTTGTTTCTTGAGTATCCTGACAACGACTAAATTGTCTTATCGTCAGCCCATGTCCCTGGATAGAACTGGACCATTGGTTCTGTCCTGTCCTGCAGTTCCAGTTACAATACAGCTACATAGGTCCTAAACGCCAACTTCTCGTTGGTGTTTACATATTTACACTGATTCCAATTTGTCCAATGCGAAATCGCAAGTACTATCAAGCTGTACTGTATCAGGTCAGGTCAGAGAAGATGATAAATAGAAAAATAATATATGTGTGAATAATTGATTGCAGTATTTTGAATTTGACGGCGTCGTTTTGTTAATGGTCCCATTGGTCCCATTTTACAAGTCATGTAGGTACTTCATACATATGGTACATATGGTTATGTGTTATACTCGACTGCTAGTGAGTTCGCTGATTGAGCTTGCACGATGCCAAAGACCCTCACAAAGATGTTGAAGCGTAACCTCTTAGTGTACTTTGCTCACGCTGGCAGAGTATCATCATCTTTTTCATCATCATCATCTTTTTCATCATCATCATCATCTTTTTCATCGTCATCATCATCATCCTCGTGTTTTATTTTCTTACAAACAGGTGGCTGCTGAAGAACGATCCAATGACAAAAAGGATTCTGACTTGAAGAAGAAAGCTATCGTCGAGGCTCTAGTTGATCTCCTGGTCTATCTCGAGGACAAATAGATAATATAAGGCAGCGGACACAATGAACTTGGGGCGGACCGGGAGCTAAGATATAACATAGAGCCATTTTTTCCTGCACGTTCGCTCGGCCGTTTATTCATTCACGGTTGGGTTTGGACGAGCGGAGACTACAGGTGGTGTCACTTCATATTGAAATGTGTGACGCGTGATCGTTAAAGCCAATTTGAAAATTTCCCCTTATTTTTGCATACTTTCAAAAACATTTTCCTCAACAATATAGAAAACATGATCCCTATTGAACAAAGAGGTGGTACAAATATTAGGCTCTAGATAAAATAATTATGTTAAACTTATCGAGTACACAGTCATAAAAAGACGCATTCACATTATTGCGACCAGACATCACCCCCTTTTTATCAAATGTTATGCTCTTAAACGAAAATCCCTTTCTTTTCCTTCAAATCCGCGAACATTCTCGCAAATTACCCATTTTACGCAAAATTTCGAATTACCATGTCCCGCACACGATGACAATGAGAGTGATACCACTGCGTATAAAGATTCGACACATTTTGAGAGAAATGGTATTCCAGGGCCGTCCCCGAGTCTATACCCCCAAAATGATGGATTGTCTAAATTCTACTAACCCTAGGTTTCTTACCACTGTGCTTACTGCTTTAACCCAAAACTTAATTCCTTTGAAGAGAAACCATCTTCATTAGGCCTCGTTCAGAAATGACGCGGCAAAACCAGGTGGTCTTTATGATGACGTTAAATGTAATAAGCGTCACTTTTATGTATCTCATAACACGTAGCTCAGTAAAAACGCGCAGCAATTTTTTTTTAAATTTTTGCTATGTTTTACCGTTTCATATCGGAACGAGCCTTTATTAAGAGAGAGATAGAGAGTGAGAAAGAAAAGTATTACTCAGTTTTCTCAATCCATGGGGTGGGGAGCCCATGTCTCAAAATCGCTAACAAGCTCCCCTAAACCTCCCCGTTCTTTCTGTCTCTCTCCCGCTCTCCTCCTTCTTTCGCCATTTCTTTCTGGTTTTTTTTAACCTTCATCTAACATACAGTTTTATAAACACGGTTTTATCGTGGTGATATTTTTGCTATATAGATGATATCATTCTTTAATTTGTATTTGTAGAGGTTCATCTCAAACGTACATGCTTATGTAACTGAGCAAACTCTCCAACCCTGGATTTACCAATTCTTTCATTAAAACATTATATATTCATTGCAAGAAGAACAATTGTTTGGTTTATTATTCTCCGTTGTCCTCACATGCGTAATGACTGATACACTCAAAGGCATTGAGTTGATACCTGTGTCTTTTTTATTTTCTGATTATATGTCATTATATCCTGCATCAAAAATTTGTTGGCTTTTGATTGGTTAAGAGCTCGTCACATGACCAGAAATATTTGAACTATTTTAGAAAGTACGATGTGAGAGTACTATTTGGGAGTACTATTTGGGAGTTGAAAAAAAAAATGTGATTTTTTTTTTTTCAAATCTTAATTTAATGAAAACAAAATCTTTTTAGATAAAAATTGACTTTTTTGTTCAAATTTTTTTTTTCTTCCTAAAAATATATATATATTTTTTTGTTGATCCAGGATATAAAACAAATATACCATGCCTTCTATTCGAGGTACTGGTTAAATAGGCCTCGGTGACTCCAAAAGTACCATTTGTTTCGGGGCTGCGCCCCTCAGCAAATAGTACTATTGGAGTCACCTCTTGCGCATATTTTTAACCACAACCTCTCAAGACAGTGTTTATTTGTATATTATTAGTTTATTATCATTATTATCTATCTGTACTTTATTTATAATAACATGATAGCAAAGACTTATACAATAGACGTGTACGTCACCTATTGATGCGTTCAACACAACTGCTTGAATGGAAAACAGTCACGCGTATAAAGACCAGTTATGGTCCTGCGATTGCATTGTGAAAGAAACGTGGTGGAATCGATCAGCAATGGTTGATTATTTAGCATATAAGTATTGGTGTGTACTGCAAGGTTCTGGAATTATCAAAATGATAAGAAATTTGGCCCAGTCTTGGTAAAGTTACAAGCACTGTACACAGAAATATGGGACTACGCGACCCGTGCGCGATATCTATCAGGTCCAAATATAATAATTTACCAATTGTATCAATTAGTAGGCGGTTTCTCGGCAAAATTTGTATCATCACGTATTAGTCAAAGCATATTCTTTCACATGATTAGTAATAAGAGCTTCCATTTCATTTTTTTGAGAGGGGGGGCGTTCCCAAAACTGGTCTGTACCTTTAACCGTGAATAGGGGGCCTCACAGTAACGAGGCCATTGCTCAGCCACTGAATCATGACTGTACTCAGCGGTTGCTAGGGCACGCGGCCGCCCCCACAAATCCCACAAAACGAAGAAAATGCAATAAATTATCAAAAATTCATTGTATTTTCCCCCGGCCCCCAACAGGAAAAAATCTTCTGTATGGCCATGCATTATGGTTCAAGGCATGGCCACACAGAGTAATTTTTCCTGTGGGGGGCCGGGGAAAAGTGCAATGAATTTTTGATAATTTATTGCATTTTCTTCGTTTTTTTGGATTTGTGGGGGCGGCCGCGTACCCTAGCACCCGCTGCGTACAGTCATTATTCAGTGGATAAGCAATGGCCTTATTACTGTGAGGCTCCATGATCAAAATCGTGTCGATCAGCTATATCAGTGCCCTTTTGTGAGGCATAAATCCTCATTACTGTCAATTAGGACTTAAGGACGTAGGTCCCCTAGCTGATTAGCATAGTGGCACACAAATGCTTTAGCAGTCACGCAAAACAAACAGTCGCAAAATTATTATTCAATAAAATCTGAGAATGTATGCCATTTTCTAGATCTATTAGAAATAAATCATTTTTAAAATCCTTCCCTAAACTGGGGTAAAAATATTTATTCCACCATTATGACTAACGGCGTATATACCGTGTGAGTCAAAAAAAAAGTTTACACCTAGAAAATTGCTAATTATTTTTAAAATCATCTATGAACAGTAAATTATTATACATCTTATGAAAGAATGTTTTATCCCAAATCATTTAGTGCCATTTTTGTGGGATATGTGTTCACGCTTGAATGAACAGGAGGCATTGTTTGCGAGAGTGCAAAAATCGACTTGCGCCAAGTTGTTTTAATATGGGATGTTTGAATAAAACAATTGGGATATTTTTAATAATCGTTGTCTTATTGCCTCCTTTCAATTCATCAGTCGAGCAATTGAACTTTCATTAATGAACTGCGACAGAGGACCGGTGAACCACCGAGAATCATAATTGGATTTATCATCAAAACTCCATGCAGCCAGGGGCGTCTCCAAAGGGGGGGGGGTGTGGGGGTGCGACACCCCCTCCCCCCACCTGTCAGGATATTGTCGGTAAAATTGCGCTGCCGTCGGGGAAAAAGAGAAAAGGGGAGGGGAAAAAGAGAGGGAAAGGGAAAGAAAAGAAAAGGAAAAGAAAGGAAAGAAAGGAACAGAAAGGAAAGAAAAGAGAAGGAAGAAAGAGAAAAAAGAAAAAGAGGGAGGAGAGGAAAGAAAGGAAAAGATAGAAAAGAAAGAAGAGGAAAAAGAGAAGAAAAAAGAGAAAAGGGAAACAAAAGAACGGAGGTAAAAGAGAGGCGAGAGAGGGGAGGTAAGAGCCTGAGAGAGGAGGAGTGGGAGTAAAAGAGAGAAGGTGGTTGTTGGGTGGAGTCGTCTCGTCGAGGGAGCAAGAAAGACACGGGTAAATATGTTGCTGTGTAGGGTCAGCTGTGTCGGTATTCTTGCTCGATCCTCGTGTACTATATCAATGCAGAAGTTTGAAGTCGGTGAGATGTATGTTGTCGGTCGGCCGACAAGTTTTTTCCCCTACGAACTGTGAAATTCGTGAAAAGAAATCAGAGGTTTAACATTTTCGGGAAAACTAAATTTAAAAAAGGATTAAGAGTCAACAATGCGACGAATCGTCTTCCTTTCTCTAATAATTTAAGGAAACGTCTAAGCTTCCGCGATTCGTGCGGGAGGGGGGGGGGGGTAAACTGAATTCAGATATGGGTTAAGAGTCACAAACGGTACAACGAATCGTCTGCTTTCTCTAATAATTTAAGGAAACTTCAAAGCTTTCGCGCTTCGCGTGGGTGAGGGGGGGGGGGGGGACTTCATTCAGACAAGGATTAACAGTCGAGAACGGTACAGCAAATCGTCTTCTTTTTATAATAACTTAATGAAAAGGCAAAGCTTTCGCGCTTCGCGCGGGAGGTGGGAAACTTCATTCAGACAAGGATTAACAGTCGAGAACGGTACAGTAAATCGTCTTCTTTTCCTAATAATTTAAGGAAACGTCTAAGCTTCCGCGCTTCGAACGGGGGCCTATCACCCACCCCCCCCCCCTAATGAGCGCGCTTTGCGCGATCTTTCGGTGATTCGCTTGCTCACTACCGCCCCTCCCTAAAATGAGATCCTAGCTCCGCGCCTGCATTAAAATATATAACTACGATGCTGACTAAGTTGACGAAATAATTCGTATATTCATGTGGTCGAGGAAAATGACAATTTGCGCATACGCAAGTACTATAGATAGTCCATAGGAAAAGCAATTTAGCCATCGGCCCCGGGTTTATAGGGTTAAAATATATGTAGATATTGGGATATTTAATTTTGTCGGTAATTGGTGGCTAGTTTTGTCGGCAATCGTTGGCCTCTACATTGAACCATTGACAATAATGTTTGGAGTTATCATCAGAACTCAATGCAGCTACGTTCCCTTTTAATGTTTCGATTAAGCTCTGATTTGGATCCACAGCTACTTATTGATG
>JAVYIG010001848.1:241254-293384 GCA_035222895.1 Strongylocentrotus droebachiensis
CACCTGGGTGGAGAGTGGCAAATATTAATTAATGTCTTGCCAAGGTACGTTATATAGTACCGGGCTGGGATTCGAACCATCAACCCTTCGATTGAGAGTCAAGTTAATGAACCATTTAACCAACAACAACAAATCTATTTTGTACAATCCATTTCAAATGGTGCATACCCGGGGTAATATAAGGATTTCTTGTTTATATAATGCTTCGGAAACACTTAATTATTCATGTAAGCCTAATGCACCCATAATTATTCCGTTCATACCGAACGCTCTTGTTGACATTTATGAATTAATTGTAACGCAAATAGAGTGAACCTCTTATTTAGAGTCTGCATCATTATTATCATAATTTTCCCGTTTGTAACTCATTGCTCTCACCATTGGGAGTCAGTCGACAGTTACGTTGCACTCAATATATATATATATATATATACTTACCCCCCCTCGAATATTGCTATTATGCGTTTATGATAATATGTAATAGGAAACTTATTTGGTAATAGTATATTTGTAAAGCGCTTAAGCGCTATATAAAAACTAAATATTATATTATTATTAATGATGAAAATATAATGATTTGATAAGGAAGATAAGTAATAATATCGTATAATTGTATAATATTAACGGTCGTAATTAAAAAAAATATAGTAGTAAATCAGTATAATATGCATGTCTCTTTTGTCTTTGTTGAGCTCTTAAATATGTTACGATCGTAAAATGTTTTTCTTTCATTGCACCCTGCCTATATACAGTGTGTCCCGAAAAAAACTATACACTTTTGAAATGGCTGCCGAATAACAAATATATAATTCTAGGGGAAAAGTTATATATGTATGGAAAGCTCATATACTCAACTTTCATATGACACCCAAAGTTGCGAAAATAATTCATGCTCGGGTGAGCACTGCTCACTTTTGTAAAGGGTATGAACATTAGGTTGCGCAGGAATTAGCCTTCCAATTTGTGAGAGGTAAATCCTTTGGAGCTTACGGAATTGAGGATGATATGACCAATTTATGATCAGTTGTGATGAGTTTGGGTTTGCTGAGTGAAATGTTTGGTTTATGGGATTAACATTTTATGCATGAGTGAACAGGAATTGCATTTTTTATTGTAGCACTGTAACTTCCCTGGTAGACTCAGTGGTGTGTTCATGGGAGTCAGGATGGGGTGATAGTACATTTTGTAATTTCCATGTTACAAACTGTTATTCTCTTACATCTGTGACTTTAAATAAAAACCTTCACCCCACATTTCAATTATTGTAAGATTAGTTGAACATCTCATTGATTTACTCAATACCCAGGTAGGGATAATGTCAATTGAATATTCAAATACGGTTTGTTGAAAAAAGGAATGTCCAAGATGTCGGCTACTTATTCTTCAGGTAAATGGTAACTGAAATGTGGGGTGAAGGTTTTTATTCAAAGTCACAAATGTAAAAAATAACAGTTTGTAACATGGAAATTCCAACATGTACCACCCCATCCTGACTCTCATGAACACACCACTGAGTCTACCAGGGAAAGTTACAATGCTACAATAAAAAATGAAATTCCTGTTCCGTGCATAAAAGTTTGGTTTAATAAACCATGACAGCAAATCATGAACGTATCATATCACCCTCAATGTTGTAAGCTCCAAAGGATTTACCTCTCACAAATTGGAAGGCTAATTCCTGCGCAACCTAATTTTCTTACCCTTTACAATAGTGAGCAGTGCTCACCCAAGCATGAATTATGTTCAAACTTTTTGGTGTCATATGAAAGTTGAGTTTATGAGCTTTCCATACATATAAAACTTTTCCCCCTAGAATCATATATTTGTTATTCGGCAGCCATTTCAAAAGTGTATAGTTTTTTTCGGGACACACTGTATTGTGTGGTTATGCAGTAATGTTCATAACCACACAGAGGACCTAGGTTTTGTGCCACATCTTTATTGTAATTTAATTTGATTTCAATATACATTTTAAAGCAAGGTATGACTAAATAAAGATGATCAATTATGTAATGATGTCAAATAAAATCTGCTAATCCAAGATTAGTTGTTGAGGGTGACTTGAAGAAAGATACATGTATACATTATATTGATATCCAGAAACAAAACTTTTCTCTTTATCATATATAAGAGAGGACAGTGAATACATTATGCTTGGGTGAGTGAAATTGTCCGTCGACAATTTTCCTTCTACTGATCGTTTCGAAAAGACAAGAAGTTCTCATTATGTTGTTTTTCTTGAAAGGATGCGGTCTTTTGTTTTCTTTTTTTACTCATCCGCCCCTTTGAGGGAGCTCACGTATTTCACGGCATCATGAAATGCTGTCTTATCCTCACGTGAGCCATTTCGCGAGAATGATTTGATTCTTATTGCATTCTTCTTTTTCCTAATTGTGGTCCGGCAATGTTTTGGATGTGTGATTCAGGTATATGTCAGGTATATCACGTAAGAAATCTCTTAGTACAGTACTTCTGCAAATGACTTACCCTCTTTTGGGGGACTCATTTTTTTAAACTAAGGCAGTGGAAGGTACAACAAACTGTAATACTCAGCTATAAAATAGAGTATTAATTACGGTTCGCTGTATTATTTATTAGCATCATATTTATTATCACAATTCACTTATTGTATTAGGATCGAACGTTATAGAAGATGTAAGAACGTGACTCCTCGAACTCGCTGGTTATACATGTATTATAAGGAGAGAGGCTTCAAGTTCAAACTAACGTCTTAACATAATTAATTGAACATAACTATTATATTCAACCACTTCATCCTTTCCTTCCTTATTCTTTAAAATAACAAGCTACATAACAATATAGAAAATAACTACTAAAATATTTCTGACATTATTAATTTCGAAAACACAACGCCACAGGCTATCGTCAATCTAACAGAGCAAAAATACGAAGAGAGGACCAGAAACTACGCCCTCTCACATTGCCTGGCAAAAACCATTCAACGGAGATGGAAAACGCCATAAAAACCCACCACCACCACCACCACAACCAACAACAACAACAAACTGTTAACATGGATACAGTCGGGAACGAAGCTTTACTTGTCCACACCACCCTCTGTTGATTACCGACAAAAGTGATTCCGAGATATCCAAAGATGTGCGTGAAGTTCAATGTGCACCTGTTGAGCAAGACTGACTGTAAATATGGTACATACGTTATATTTATAGTTACGTATTACTTACTTCGGAGATGGGCCACGTCAAATTTCACTTCCTTGCAGTAAACAATGGTATATCACAAATTCACAGATATTGTCCACACGGAAAAAAGTTTGCACAACCTTCCAGATATTTTCTCATCTCTTTCTATACTGCATTCGGTGAGCTTCGTGATTGAAACGCTTCTATAAAATGCAATATTATTCTTGCTCAAATTAATTTGATGAACTTTAAATAGTTTATGTCTTCCTGAGATTGGCCAAGAGAGCAGTCACAGCTCAAATCGCAAACAATGAGTGCTTTTAAAGTGATCAATTCCATCTGGGTATGCACAATATGCCTGACCGGTCTGCCGGGTAATTTAATTATCATCTTGGTGTTTGGTAAAAAGCTAAAAAAGATATCAACAGATATTTTGATCATGGCGCTTGCTATTACGGAGTTTGTATCCTGCTTGATGTATTTTGGTCAGTTAGTGTGGTTGCTTCGTCCCGATCTTCGCAATGATCCTTTCTGTGCAGTCATGTGGTCTTCTGGAAGGATGTTGGCATTCATGGCATCTCAAATCACTCTCTTAATCGCACTGGACAGATACTTTGCGATTTGCCACCCCCGAGCATGGAACAATTCAAAATATCGAGCGACCATAGCTTCTGTAGTAGCTTTTATTTTTAGCGTGACGGGAAACATTCCGTATGCGATCTTTACTCGGGCTAAAACAAGTGGCTCTAATGTGGCATGCACGTTCCTGGGACCCCGCTGGCTTGAAATAATAGGGAATGTGTCTTTGAACTTGATGATACTCTTGTGTGTCATCTGCTTGTGGTGTTATGCGAATATTTGGATAGTCATGAGACGACAAGCTCGTGTCATGGCCGCCAACCGGATGAACAATCCAGAGTTGCCGACCGTCCATAGCACAATCAATATGAATCCCAACGACAGACACACAGGAGAAGTCTCGACAGCTCCTGGAGCTAAACCTACAAGGCCAAGTACTTGCTTTACGGAAGTCTCAACAACTCAAGCAGCACAACCGAAGTCAACAACAAGTTTGGAATCAGGTGATATGAAGGAATTTCAAGTGGGAACACAAAAATCGAGATCAGCCATTCCTCGTCAGCATCATCAACATCCTGAAGCCAAAGAGAGCTGGCCTTCGACTTCTGAATCAGTCACCGATCATCGTCCAAACCAGCTTGCTCCCTCACCAAAGAAGCAGCGAAAAGAAAAGAAAAATAGGCATGACGTGATGACAAAAATGCTGTTGCTGGTCACTATGATCTACATGACGGTGCTGTTCCCATCCATAGTACTTGAGAACCTACCTAAAGACCTGTTCACGAACATCCAAGAAACGCAAGCTGGAGAATGGGGTGTGTTTTCAGGATATGCCTTGCGCGGTGTCAACTATACTGTCAATTTCTTCGTTTATGTAGCCATGAACAAACGTTTCAAACATGGTTGTCTGCAATTGTTAAGAAGAAAAGCCAGATAGGCCTATACCTAAACATTATGTTTGGAGTTTATTATTTTATTTCTTTGTATGATAAAGATGGTTTTATGGGTAGGGTTGGTTAGATAATAATTTCTAACGGTGACTGATGTCTAAAAGAGACTCTGGCACGTATGAAAATCGAAATGCCGCTAAAACGACGTTCTCGAGAAACAGCATTGGGCATCATAGAGTTATTACACACAACTAAACCAGAATATAGATCGTGGTTGCAAGAACAATAATTGGGAATACCTGGAGCCTATATACAGTGTGAGTCAAAAAAAGGTTTACACCTAGAAAATTGCTAATTATTTTAAAAATCATCTATCAACAGTAAATTATTATATATCTTATGAAAGAGTGTTTTATCCCAAATCATTTGGTACCAATATTGAGTGGTATGTGTTCACGCTTGGATGAACAGGAGGCATTGTTTGCAAGAGTGCCAAAATGGACTTGCGCCAAAGTTGCTTATGTGATGTTTGAATAAAACATTTGGGATTTGGGTATTAATTCGGTCTTTGCAGATCCAAATAACATCCCTAACAAAATTAATCATGCCACACATATCAAATATCGAATATCAAATATCAACGAACATTTGTGCGCGTGTGTGTGGGTGTGTGTGACTTTGCTCTTTGCAAAAAGCATATGCAATGCATTTCATTTGATACATTCAATTCATTCTCTCACTCCGCTAATCCCAACATAATACATACTGAAGGCATCACTTTGGCGCAAGTCGATTTTTGCACTCTCGCAAACAATGCCTCCTGTTCATCCAAGCGTGAACACATATCACACAAAAATGATACCAAATGATTTGGAATAAAACACTCTTTCATAAGAAGTATAATAATTTACTGTTCATAGATGATTTTTGAAATAAATAACAATTTTCAAGGTGTAAACTTTTTTTGACTCACACGGTATAGAAAATGATTTCTTGATCAAACTCTTTATATTTGGGTCAAAAACATTCCAAAAAAGTTCCCAATTTTGGAATGTCTCTGTGCTATTGTATGCAGACATCAAATTCAATGGAAATTTGTGTAATGTGTTGTCCATGTATTTTTTTGCTTGTATAAAGAAATTGTGAGGTTCCGTCAAAGTTTTCCGTTGAGTGTTACTAGGAACTTTTAGATTTGCACGTCGACATAGTGAACTGCTACGTGTGACGTCCTTTTAAAGCACTGGTGCCTTAACAGGACGTCACACGTAGCAGTACACTATGTCGACGTGAAAATCTAAAAGTTCCTTCTATCGATAAAGAACACCCACATGAAGGCTATCCGTCATCTCTGTAATTGCATTAGCAGTACATGCATCCGCTGCGATTTCACAGAGGTTCATGATTAATGCATTAATCATGTATAGCAAGTGGGAATTTTGACATCCTGCAGGTCAACATTTCCATCTCTCATTTGTTTAATGGAAACCTCTCCCCAAAGAACAATGTAGGTATCCTGAAAGGTAAAATTTATAACTGCCAATTGATATACGATATTCATTACGAAAGTGTATGAGAGATACTTATATAGATGAAAATTCTTCACATGATGTAATGCATAAATTATAATTTTAGCAATTGTCTTTATGATGTGACATACCACGCGAACTTGTACATAGCATGCACCAAGCTCTAGTTGGAAATAATATTTTGATTCAATAACAAAACTTTTACTTTTTAATGAGGGAAAATAATAGCTGAAAAGGTAAACAAAAATATGCATAGGCTTCAATGTCCGCATATACATGTATCTTTTCTAGTGATGTATATAAATAACTTGTGTTTTATGCAGTTGATCTTTCACATAATGTAATCTTTAATTAGTGTTTGAGTCTCAACATATTGTGATTGTATATTCTGGTGGCTTCTTTGTAAGCTAATGATTTCATAGAATAATTTTAAAGGAATCGAGAAAATATATTAACCTGCTGTTTGCTTAATTAATTCATTTGAAATCTAGGTATTTATTAATGCTGACCATTCAAAACGGTCAGACATTGGATGACTTTGTGCATATATTTTCCGAACTTATGAAATACTCAGAGAAATGTTGATATTGAGGACAACTCTTTAAATTTGCCATTTCTTCAATAAAACATCACTCCCTTGAACAATATTAATTCTCTCACATTTAATAAGGCCACACAAGAGCACATCGAGGTCTCTACGATTTGATTACCACTCTCATATCGAGAGAGTGACGTTGGTAAAATAAATTATGCATTTTAGGGCTCTCTTTTAATTTAATTTGATGAAAACGTGATCTAACGATTCTCAGACCGGGATCCATTAGGGTCTTTCTTTCTCTTCAGTTTGCATTTTTGTGTAAATGATTTTCTGAGCGAAATGCAAAGTGCATCCCTCATTAAATTGAAATGCTTTTCCCACATTTTAAGCCGATCGATAGGGGTGGAATAACTGGCGGAATATTACATTTTAACCCTCGTTTGCAAAACTTGAGCACATGCATAATCAATGTTGTAGCCATGAAAATATACCTTTGCAAGATGAAATCATAAAAATACCTAATGCTTTTAATTTCTTTTGCCTTCCGTTATGTGAACTCATTGCTCTCGTAACCAAATATTCATTTGACATGAATGTGCAAAAAAGAAATGGCATTTTGGGGGGTGTTTGGTAGCTCAGATTTTCCTATGTATAAATGTATTTAGGTATTGACTCATTTGGAGCTTATGGGGCGAAATCAATCTAAAGTGTTATAAATGACAATGGTATTCAATACAGTGGAGAGACGTTGCGACTATAGAACTCGGCACCTTCCTCCGCCTAGTCGTTTGCAGATAAATTCATTCTGTGAATTGATAACAAAAATGATAACTGTTTTCTTTGTTACAGCACATTGTCTTCTTTTGGAAATTTATGAAAAATGATGTACTCAAACTTAAACGTACATTCCAGACTATAAAAAGGAAAAAAAATGTGTGTGTGTGTGTGTGTGTCTTGTAATTTTATTTATAACTTATATTTATTTAATTTTTTTAATTGTTATAATATGTATTCTTTTGTCTATATTGGAAGATGAATGAAATGAACGTTTGTTCGCTTTTAACCCATACACTGGAGAATAACTGTCTTTTCTAAGATGTCCTTGTATATGTCGTTGATGTACACACGATGCGGAGATCTTGTTAAAATTGCGGTTAAGCGAAGAAACGGAAATGATATATCCTCGCTTTAGTCTATGGTAGTCATATTCTTGAAAGCCTAATGGACAGTAAAATGGAAAGGAAGATTCCGTTCTTTACGTTCATGATGATGAAGGTCAGCGAAAGAAATTAAGATCATGGTTGTGCAGACAATTTAGAGGTCACAATTATTACATTTCCTATTTTCCAGAAATGAAATCATAATATTTGCAAATCTATTATAGGCGTACAGGTACAACTTTGCAGGGGGTGATGTCTCCTGCCTAGATATCAACATAATTATCCAATTTTATGATTTTATGAAAGAGCAAAGCTAAATGTTTTTGACACTTAGAGATCATAATGATAGTAAAGATGTAATTTTGGCATCAAAATATACTGACATGTGAATTTAAACGAGACCACCTCACTGCCAGAATGTGAGATGGCGGTTGCATGAATAATTGGTAATTCCAAATTCTCGAGTCGCTGCATTCACCGAGTGCTCCCGTCTTTTATGCTTATGATCAACATCGTACATTTCTCAAAATGTTTATAAGCGGTCAGCATTTAATTCTATATTTGTAAACTTAGAAAATGTAAGAATATGCATGTTTTATGCTGTATACGCTTTAGGCCTACGGTCATAGCAACATATATTGGATTCATGTCACATCAATGTCTGAACGAGAATTTTACATTAATTCAAAAATCCTCTTCTGATATCAGATATATTCCTACAGAAACCGACGTATGTAACAGTATGATTTCAACCTTGCCCAAATTAAGACCGGCGTTTAAAAAAAAGAATTGGCCACTCCTGCTAGGAATTATGTTTCGTTTGATTCCTGTATTGATCTGAATGTTATTCAAGCATTAGAAGATTGCTTTATTGTATTCGGTAGCACAAATGCGAATGAAAATGCAATTTTAATAAAGAGACTACTTGATTTGTCATATCTCAAAATCAATAATAGGCGCTGGTAAAGAAGAAGAAAAGGCTCCATTATCCAACGCGCTTTACTGGGCAAACACATTATGAGAAGTTATGGTCATCATTTTTTAAGTTTCATGCAACATGGATTGAAATAAATTTCTACCTTTTTTGTTTAATGCCAATGTACTTCTGACAATGCTGACGTTAGTGTAAGCCTCTATTTGACCAGTTCGCAAATCTATTCATATTTAATGCATGCTAATTATTCAATGATTAATGGTGATGATCATAGAGCTTAACGGAGGTTTGTCTGATATAGCAACAACTTACCTATACAACAAGCATTTTGAAAGATGAAGTACAATTCACTGTAAGAGATGAAAGCAATTGTTGGTAATCAATAGAATCTCAAAAAAGAAGCCATGATTATGTCTAACATTTTTTGCAGGGCTATTCTGAATCTCTTTCTTTATGAAGTGGGAAAAGATGAATAAGACCCTGCAGAATGATTTTTAACTCCCGAAATCTTATGCTTGATTAAGTATCGGGTTTTTATTTCTATCTCATTGCGGTGTATTTGATGAGTTCAAATAAAAAGAATAAACGAATTATTTGGGCATTATGATATTTATATTCTTGGGTAGACAATGTAAATTAAATTATGACAAACATGTTATACAAGGGAGCTATGTGATTCTGTTCGTGGCTAACGTTTAAGTTGCATGCACAATCCCTCACTATTTGTAACGCATAACATAAACGACTGCAGTGTCAGGCTATGTATAATGCCCTGAACTAGAGCTGATCCTCCTGAAGTAGGGAGTGACAAAGTTAGGCTATATACACTCAAAAAAAAAAGTGCTAAATTTAGCTCTTAAAGATTCAATTTTAGCACTTTTTAGGAGCTCGCATAGTGACTGCACTCGAAGTGCTGAGTTAGCACTTGCACCCGGGCTACTTTGCTAGCACCCAAAGGAGCTGACTGTTGTGCACTTAAAGTGCCAAGTTTTGCTCTCTTTTGGGTGCTAGCAGAATAGCCCTTGTGCAAGTGCTAACTCATGCGTTGTTTGACATGCCCCATCTACATTTGGTATGTGGTCAAGGTGGATGTCCTTCGTCATTTACCACTTTCAACTCTTACAGGAAACATTTATTAAACCAACATCCACAAGAAGAACCTGAACCTGAAGTTGTACAGGGTATGGAGGGTCTAGTTGATGCTGATTTGGGTGTTGCTGTTGGTGAAGTGCATAATCCTGCAGCAGATGATGCATTTGATGATGATGATGATAGGATAGGCCTACTACAAGAACAAGATGGAGCAATGCATAATGACAGTACAAGACACTATGAATATGACAGACAATGAAAGCGGACAAAATATACAGTTCCTTAGGTAGACAAAGGAACATCCCTTCACTGCTATTATGTAAAAATGTGTAGAACAGGTGTCACATGCATATTCACCTGTTCTACACATTTTACATAATAGCAGTCAAGGGATGTTCCTTTGTCTACCTGAGGAACTGTATATTTTGTCCGCTTTCATTGTCTGTCATGTTCATAGTGAGACCAGCTGCATTTTTCATTGGTTCTCTTTTATCAAACACCAACATGACCCATGCTATGACAAACAGAGTGTTATCTGCTGCAACAGCTTTGAATACTGATGTTGTTGACAGTTTAAGGAGCAAAGTTATTCAGACTTTTGAGGCCTTGGGTATTGACCTGGAGAATGAAGAATGTAAGAATCTCTTAGCTGAATTTGATTCAAAAACAAATATTCACAAGGTAACAGCTATTATACTAACCGACCAATCAGATCAGGTTATGCAGTCAGCACTCGATGTTAAGTGCTGCATATTGTTATAGCACTCATTTTCTGCACTCAAATATTCAGCACGTTTCGGTTTCCTTGTTAAAGTTAACCCGTCAAGTGCTGATTTTGGCACTTCAAGTGCAGAATCTCACTCAGCACCCAACATTTAGCACCTCAGTTTTTTGCGTGTAGGCTCAAAGTTTCACGGAATTAACATGGTCGCAAGGACTTTCAACTACAACAAAATCAGACTCAGGCAATTCAATAGCCATGTTCATCAAGTATTGACTTGTGCGGTTATTCCAATAACGTTAGGGTAATCCCAACACAATCTCTATGAGATATACAATATTATATGAAAATTGCCCTCGAGTTGATATATGGGAAGTTCTTTCAATCTGTGTCTGGTGACTAGCTCACGTCGACTCCTTATTTCAAGTCCCGTTTTGACTTACAGGGTCTCGAGATGAAATCTAAAGCCCGGCGCACACTACACGATCCTCCTTCTATCCGATTTTATTTGAAAGGGTGGTTGTATTTTATATGGAAATTGAAACGACCGTTATCCTCTTGATTTAAATTCTAAATAATGATAAGAATATTGACAACCAAAATTGTGGTCAGAGTATAGGCCGAATTGGCTTCAAATCGTATAGGCAATCGAATCACTGGCCTGACGTCATTACGATTCTAAGCCGATTTAGAAGCATGAGAAGAAGAAAAAACTGGATGTGAACTATTTGTGAAGTCTAATCTTGAAGTCAGCAAAATTTCAATTCAATTTCTAATTAAAATCTCACCCACTTATCTCATATTACAAGGGCATTGAGACAGAAGACGAGACTTGATGAAGAAATGTACAAGAGAGAAGAATTCATCAAATCAAGCGAATACACAATCGCCTGAGTGGGTTGCTTATCAAACAGTCATTTCCATTATAACATGTCACTGATCAATTTTGGTTTGATCTCGCTGTTAAAACGAAGACAAAAAAATGTTGATTCTGTGTCCATCTTTAAATAGCATAGGACTTCGAAATTCATAAAGCGCTGTGAAGTTCTTTTGCAAATTTTAAGAATTTTTTTTCAGTCATCAACCAGAAAATCTACGATGAGGAAAAAATTAAGAGGTTTCATTTTTTAATATAAATATTGATTGGGAGAGGTTTGGTGATAATGATGTAAGTGGCAGAGGAGAGCTCGAGAATCAAGAGAAAGAAAGTCGTAGAGGAAAGACTCGAGGAAAGAGCATGGGGAATTCGTCTGGAGGAGAACATGGGCTTTCCGAAAAGTAAACAAGAGAGTGCTTGCAAAGAACACTGACAACCAGATAGGGGTTGGATGGAGAATATAAATAGAGAGAGAGAGAGAGAGAGAGAGAGAGAGAGAAGAAAAACGACATTCACATTTTACCAAACTGCATGTTAAATAATAAAGAAAAAAATAATTCTGCCTCTCTTTGTTATATTCTAACTTGATGTGATATCACAATGTGCAACAGCGAGCCATAACTGCCATTTTAATTGCGATTCACTAAGTCCATTTATAAATTGACATAAGTTGATTAGAAAATACATGGATATGCACTTTCAGATTAGAGCTATACAGTACAACGATTAATGAGACATCTAGTATTTTCAAGTGATGGTTGTAAGCCCTTTTTGCCTTTACTTTATTCTCACCTGTTGCAGAGTGATGTTTGTTGCGTGGTGTCTTTTTCCTGATGACACGCACACACACAGACAAAACACGCACACACACGCACATACACCCATACACACACTAATCGTCTTTTCAAAACTTTTCAAGTATATTGAAAACTTAACAAACTTACACCAGAAATGAATTTTAATTGGACGGAGACAAAACGAAAATGCTCATTTGCAATCTGTATCGTTATGTTTCCTTTATAACTTCGAATTTTGACCACATTAATATTCTTTCATTTGGCGATAATCAGATTTTTTCTCTGAAAAAAATTGTCGATGTCTAATCAAATCAAACTCATCTGTATAAGACTAAATTATCATAATTATCATTATCAGTAACATTATTATTATCTTCATTATCATCTGCTTTACAATATTATTACGTAAGTCAAGAGGATGATCGGCATAGTTTGTAATAATGTATTTCAAGAACGATGTGGTAGCTTGTTAAAATGTAAAAATACCAGTTGTTTTCTTTCACTTGAAACATTTGAAGTTTATCATTATCTCTGCATTTCATATTTAATTTGTATGCCTACATGTTGTTTTAAAAAAATGCTTTTCACTCCGAGCTGAACCCCCATTCCATGCTACACACAGGTAATCTAAAATTGCACCAATTACATCTGCATTAGAAACTGAGCTAAATGTCAACGGCTTCAATGTTGATATGCCAATATAATTATGGCGATTGTAATTTTCAACTAGGCAGTGACCGTGAAAACTAAAAGTGCTTAACGATGATGTTTATCATCAGTGCTTAGTAGGGACAAATTTGTAATCAATATAATTACCCTATTTCGGTGATTACGAGTAGATTAACTACTAACTAATTAAATACCTGTTTGAAGGTCAGGGTGACAAGGAGAACTCGCAGATGAAAACTGTACACAAACAGTAATTTGTATGAGATTCTCCTTATGAATAGGATGTGTTTGCAGTTTGTAGAACACATTTCCTTTTAATTAGGTCTTTTAATTTACAGAGTTTTTACACAGAAGTTAATTGGACTTCTTATAGATAGACACATTAAGAAATGTATGGCATTACAGTTAAGTTGGACACATACCTAATTTAAGATTTTCTGACATTTCAACAAAAAAAAGTATATCTGAATTAACATTATTTCTGATGCTGAATATTCAGGATTATTTATTCACTTCAGAGAAAATTTCGTTTACCGTCTTTAGCAGAATTCAAGATTGCCTAAAAAAAAGTTATCTTAAAGAGGCAATCTTGACTTTTGATAAAGACGAAAACAAAATACTCTCAGAAAAAGTCAAATTAGTCTCGGTTCCCACAGAAATTTGATAATCGAATTTTATGACTTTCCATGACCAGATAAGTACCATTTTGAAATGACACTAAATAATATTAAGAATGTAGATGACTTTAATACTTTAATGTCCATTGTCAGTTCAAACTAGAAGGCTGCCATTTCCACACACGGCCCACAACCACAATCAATTTTCATGACTTCCCATGACTTTCTAGAACAATTGATTTTCCATGACTTTCCAGCTTTTCCCATGACCGCGGAATAGTGATCATTATTCAGCATTCTATTGTTTGTTGGTATTCATCAAAAACATTTCTCCATTCTTCCATGTCGACTTGCCACATCACAAAATCCTCACGCCATTCTTCTTCATCTTCAGGGACACTCTCTGAAAATTGAAAACCAAGTTTCATGAGATGAGCAATCTTCGATTGTAATATATTCCAAAATGTGTGCTGAAAAATGATTTCAGAAAAAAAAAATATTTCAAAAATTTGATTTGATCAGATTTACTCTCCTTTTTAATATTAATAGTAAATATCGACTCAATAATTCACAAAGGACAATGTAATGGATTTGTGTATCAAGAATTAAACTTTTGAAGTAAAGAAAAGTGATCGTCATTGACCTAAATTAAAACATTGAAACGGAAGGACATGTTATAACAGGTCTGGAACTGGAATCATTTTGCAAAATGAGTGAAATCATAACACAAAATCGAACCGTTTGTTGCTGCTGTTGCAAAAAAGAAATCTGTATATAACCTTTAGTAATGGAATACTTTTTAATTATAATTAGTCAAGGTTTTACATTACTTCGACTAGTTACTTCATACATCTACTCCATGTTTCTATGAAATCACTCTCAAGAAAATGTTGTTTTATTCATTAAAACCATCGTCAAATAATGATCAGTTTATACCTATAGCAGTTTAGAGTTTTGCTATTGGTCTAAGTGCATTAGTTTTTCCTCATCAAATTGGCATCATTTATTTGTATTTTCCACTCTTTCTTACTTTAATGGAAACAACAAGAAATCGCCAATTTGTACACAAACAATTCACTGTCTTGCCAATTTAGAGACTACGATGGTTATTTTCGATTTAATCGCTCTTATTCATGAACGGCACAATGTACTGCAACAGAAATGGACTCAAATTTTCCAATGATTTTTGCACTTTGTAATGGAAAGCATTCTTGAGCAAAAGATCAAACTACTAAAAGGTGACACTAAACTGCATCGGGTTAACGTAATCATCGTTGCTCTATCATTCGTGAGAAGTGAGATCTTACCAATAAATCGAATAAGATCTGGCACGTAATAATTCCAGAACGCACACTCATTTGCTCTGACTGCCCGATCAGTGGTCAAACCCAAGGAAAGCTCTTTATATTTAAGCTCAGGTATAGTGTATTTAGGCCAATAGAAGTCGCCTTCTGTAGCTGGTTCAGCGCTGGCGTTCATCTTGCCAGGGTGTCTAGTTTAAAGGAAAAAATCAAGAAAATTACTAAATGGATCCCATCTGTCGTATTCTAATGTTAAATAATGACTTGAGTACTATTTCGTATCGTAAGACATATTTATTTTGCTGTCAATATCCTACACTAATCGAATTCCTAAGTTGGACACTGGACAAAATGCTATATCGAACGTTAACACCCATACCCTAACGCTATAGACCTACACTATACGCTTTAAAATCCAGTCGCAACAAAACCTAACACTTTAACAAAATAAAACAAAATTTGCAGGAGCCAATATCAAATCATCTTTACGTTAGAACTAAAGAAAAGTTATAAAATGACTGTTGCCCTATTACAATTCATGCCCAATCTGATCTGGGGAGGGGAAAGTCTGTTCATCGTTATCTCTTTATAGGTACCTGAACCAGTCGTAGCCATAAGGGTCGTCACACCCATTTGCTGTGAGTTACTCTATCCACAGTACACAATATCGGCCTACCTTTTTTAAAATAAATATAAACGATACTTTTATGATCACAATTCAAATTAAGACTCACGAATATTTCGCAAAATTGGTCCACATGGTCATGACTTTCACCGACAGTTCGATTTCGTCATCATGCAGAGCTCGACGATCGGCCATCCATTCGGGAATAAATGGCCATCCGAATACAAACTGGATATCCTCTGTATGAGTCGCCCCGAGCCAGCCCGGTCCAGAACCACCTGGTCCAGACTGGAAATATGACCTGTTGATTGATCAAAGTATTTTCATTTGTTTAAGAGTATACTTAGTGGATTGATGTCAGTGGCTGACCCCCCACCCCCTCCCCCCTCCTTCCCCGCGGATAAATCAATTCTACCAAACCTTTTAAAACTCACTCACCAAACTGAATTCGTTAACAATGAACCCCAAAAAATGAGTCGGATATGGGAAAACTGAGAACAAGCAAGAGCACATCGAAATGAGTTTTATCAAAGAATTATACAAGAAGCCATCATCATCATAATCTCCTCATCATTATGAACATCGATTATTTTATGATATGTTGTTAATAAATGATTTTCCCAAACTACTTTTTCTTTATATTTGTTTTAATGACCACAATGCTTACGTGCTGGGCGCATGCGTCATGAAATACTGGAAGACGGTGTCTCCTGATTGGGCATGGGCACGTATCAGGTGATCAGTGGGGCACGAGAATTGTTGATCCCCAACAGCTTCTGTGAAAGCAGGAAGATAGTCCGCGCTTGTATTATCAGCCTGTGTCCAGTCTATATACTGCTGGTCAACGGATCTTATCACAATATCTTCAGTGTTACCAGCAGGCGCGGATCCAGGATTTCTTAGGGGAGGGGGCCCAACTTTTTTTTTTTTTGCTCCCGAAAATTTGAAAATCGCGCCGGCCGAAAAGTCGCTCAGTGGGGGGGGGGGGGGGGGGGGGGGGGGGGGGTAAGCGGCACTTTTTTTTTTTTTTTTTTTTTGGAGTCCAAAAAAAAATCGCAACGACTCAACCAGCCGAAAAGTCGCTCAGTGGGGGGGGGGGGGGGGGGGGGGGCGGGGGGGGGGGGGGGGGGTAGTGAGCACATTTTTTTTTTTTTTTTTGGTCCTCGAAAATTTTAAAATTTGCACCCCCCCCCCCCTTGAGCGCCAGGGGGGGGGGGGGGCCCAACCCCCCAAAAAGGTAAAAATCGCGTGATTTTACATGATTTTTTTTCTCAAGGGGGGGGGGGGGGGGGGCCGGGCCCCCCGGGCCCCCCCCCTGGATCCGCCACTGGTTACCAGTCTGAGCGTTTGGAAGTACCGCAGTGTACATTGACTTTGGCATCGTTGGAACTTCATCACCCTGGTATTCGCTGAACAAGTCTTTTGCTGCGATGTATCCCTCGTCTTGGTTGTAACCTGCTAGGATTGCTGTTTTCTTGAAGGAACTTGAGGCGTAGAGGTTTGCCGGGGAATCCTTCAGAAATATTTCTACACGAATGTAGCTCTGGATGTATACCTAGAATGAAAACATTAATGAGGTAATGAAATCAATGATCCTCGCCATATGCTGCTTTTAATAGATATTTCAAATCATCTCAGTCTGCGTCATCTATTCCAATGTCAAATTTCTCCGGCGACTTCAAATTTGGTCTTCGAGAGGAAACCTAGGGACTTGACATTACATGTACCTAAAGTGAATTAGATCATTGCGACTCGAAAAATTCAGACATGTCATGAATTTAAAATTGTCATGTGCACAAAGTTAAGTGCAAACAAACATTAGATAGTAAGCGTACGAAAATGTGTTATTATGGAATCACCTGCCAGAAAGCATTCATAAGAGCCAGAGCATCAACTGTCCGCAAACAATCTACCAGTTGAGTGGAGTCTGTAAAATCACATCCAACTTTAGCTCCAAGCGCAATTGCTTCCTCTCGGTCTGCTTCCGGTTTATGGCGAAACGCCCATGGTGATAGAGATGTTCCACTCTAAGAAGTAAAGGGGAGAAAGAGAAAGAGAGAGTGAGAGAGAGAGAGAGAGAGAGAAAGAGAGAGAGAGAGGGAGATGGAAGAGATATCTCAATGTACTTTGCACCAAAAACTGTATGAACTGTGCCCAAAATTTTATGTAGTGTGCATTTTTTTGGGAACTATGCCCTAATTTTTTGAATCGTGCACCTTTTTGTTTGAACTATGCCACATGTTTGGGTAGTGTGCGCTTAGGTGCATAATGACTATCAAATATCCTATGTACTATGCGTCGATAGGTGGGGCATAGTACATATAATTGGGGGCACGATTACCTGAGCGTCGGCCATTATGTACGCGTACCATGTACCATTCATGCGGTGCTTCATCGTGCGATAAATATCTCATCTGCTCAGAAGCAAGACGTTAAGTTGATCTAACTTAATACTGAATCATGTCATGGGTAAGTATCTAAGTATGTTCAATGTCATTTTAAGTTCTATCATCAAAATGGGCCAGGAGAAAAGTGTAAACTGAATGTAAAGGCATTATTTAATCTAGTTAACTGCAATGTTGAGTGTATCGTTAAATCTTGTTTAGTTGTTGGCCAAGTAGCGTTGGCCCATATGTCCATTTCTGTGTGAGTAAGATTTAGACCTAACTAGAAATTGGAATGCCTAATTAAAACTTTGAGTACAGCTTACAAGGATTTCCCAGATTAAAGTGCCATGTATAGGTGTCTTTCATGTAAAAACAATCATGAACTGCGCGTAAATTGAATGAGTGTGCTGCATGGGTACATTTGTTTTTGAAATGTCAAAAGACAAAAATGACACTGCACTGCCACCTTTTCTTGTAGTTGTAGAAATTAAAAATGTTCTTGCTCAAAATTTGATGAGAGTTTTGGGAGGGGGTGAATTGAGACAAGTAGCCGGAATGAGTGGGGGCATGCAGACTTCGGACAACACAGATGACAATATCAGTCTGAGGAGTTGAGTTGGTGCCCTTCATTTTGTCTGGGCACACCGCTATAACGTAACATTATTCTTAAATTACAACTTTCTGTAAACAAATATCATGTTGCTTTACTCATTGCGGATATAACGTATCGAAAATAATATCCCTAGTGACATTCGTTTGTCTCGCAATGTATGTATGTATGTCGTGATCTTTTAGATCCCTTGTTGACCATACATTGCGAGACAAACGAATGTCACTAGCGATATTATTTTCGATAAACATCATGTTCTTTGAACATATTCATAAGCCTTATAGAGTCTATAGTTATACTAATTCCAGGATATGAACAAAACAGAGCAATTTTATCAAATATAACAATTTAAACACTAAGCCCTGCTTACCTAGTATAAGCGGGGTGAAGGTCACGCATGGTTCACTGAAAGCTAGCTGCAACGACCCTCTTACAGATGTAATCTATCAGAATTTCTTTTCAGGAAGGTAGGCCTACAGTCAATTCAATTTGATTTGATTTCAAAAAAATATTTTCTGGCTGCACGTGCTAAGTAAAGCATACTTCCAATTTGATTTGTTTTTGTGCGATGCTAAATTTGTTATGATACTTTTGTTAATCCAAAAGATTATTACAAAAGGAATACGAGCCATGTTTACATGTGTTTTTGCTTCGGAATAATAATTTGTTAAATTTCAGAATCAGCAATGAGAAACAAGCAAGTGGTCTTTGCACAATAACAATTGTATATGCGTAATAAGATTATCCACATTATTAGCCAATATGCCCTTGTTGGCACAAAAAAAAAGGAAAATCAGGAAAACTACTACTTTTCAAACAGTGTGTAAAAAAGGAACTCACATGAATCGCCTCCATGCTATAATATCAGTAATATTAGAAATTACATTAATTTGTTTTCCTCGATCCATATGCTGGGCATCTTAACGAGCCTCATATTTTATTCAGAGCATGCATAACTAAATTGTTTTAATAATTATTTATATGTGATGAAAAAAATTGTTAACATATGAAAAGCATTACCAATTCAATCAATTCAATTTTCTTCCTGTAGGATTCCCATACAAAGAGAACACAGCATTCGGGAAGTGAGGGTGGCAGTTTTCAGGAAAGACCGAAAGACTGCCCACTATGTACAGGCAAAAATTTGACCCGATTGTCTAATCACCTCTCTGCGGTTCATGGGATGAGCAAGGACGAGAGAAAAAAATTCATGCAAGGTTAGTAATCGACAACACATTATATAATTACACTTCTGTTAGAAAATTCTATAATGAAGTGGATTCTATTTGTTAGAATGTTAAATCATCTGATAGACTGTTAGACAATGTGACTGGATGTTTACAAATGTTGTCTTGCCTAAATAATTTTCTCTTTCCATTGGCAACTATTTCATTATTGCATTTCAATGATTTATGATAATTCTTAACCATATTTTTATATTGTTTTCTATTATTTCCCTTGGAACATACAAGAAAGAAAAATCATTGTAATGTGTATTTTGTTTCATTATATTAACAAGGCAAGTAAATAATGAAAAACTTAAGAAAGAAATATGATTTCTGTATAACAGGTATGAATAAAAGTGTCATTTGCTTTGTTTCATGCTACAGACCAGAAATGCCAAAGCCAAAGCAAAGAAAGAACCTTGATGCACTGCCTAAAATAAATAAGTACACCATCTGGAGCCTTGCAAAACCTTTTCAATGACAGGAATTACAGGTGTGTAAAGTATTTACTGTACACTATTAAAACATGTACCATATATAACATGGTTTCCTTTTTTTAATTCATAAAGTACACATGTATTGTTTTTATTGTTGAATACCTCCTCATGTCACCTGATTATCAATATTTCCATCTTTTGATAATTTTTCATATTCAATTCAATTCTTAGTCGTTAATGGGTATCAAGAGAAAAATACTGAGAGAAATGCTTTTGTTTGATGTCCTCTAATGACAATTAGAGACAGAACCTGTAAAGAGGTCCTTTGCAAAGTTTGCTACACTTAAAGAGAGAGCATTGCCAGTGATGTGTAAGCATTGTATTACTATCAGGTACTCATGATTAACATTATCATATTATCTTTCTTGTGGTGAAGTATATCCACAACTATTTTTCAAATTGCAGGATATGTTAATGTAAGATATGTGCATGTATGTTATGATATTTTTTTCCTTTCTCTATTCTCACTTTTCTGTATTTGAATTAGATCAACTAAGGCATGAAGCATCAGTAAGCTGGCCCAAACTAAAAATGCTACGGGACGACTTCATTCTTATTTTGCTGACAAATAGATCGTGAGCAGAACGCCAAACATCAAGACGGGAAGCAAGTGATTAAGGTAAAGTAAATCACTTCAACAGATCTTGAAAAGTTGAACACAATTTATTTCATTTGCAATATGTACCCTGAAATTATATCAAAATTATGATGAATACTTGTTGAGAAAATGATGGCAAAATAAGACATTCTATTGAATCTAATTCATACTCTCCTGTGACAACAAGTGGCATTGACAGAAAATATCTTTGCACTGGTTCTTCTGTTCAGGAGATAACTGAGAAGTTTAGGCCTAATCAACTTTTCTCTGAGGAAGAGGATGGTGCTTTACTTTTCATTTACTTTTTGCTGAACTCAACTCGACCAAGGGAATACCAAATCTTACATTGTCATATTTCTTCTTTTTTTGTTTTCAGAGAAAAAGGAGGCTCCTTTCTAAAAGCGATGAAGAAGACAGAGGTGCCATGGAAAGGGCTATGATAAGTCAAATGTTTGCATAGAAGACAAAATGAGGGTGTTTTAGAGAAGTTGTGAGTATTTTTCAAACAATAATGTGGTAAACCTTTAATGTTGGTCAATATGCAGAGGCCTCCATTTTATCAAACTCTTAGGGACCAGTAAATTAACTCTGTTCTGTCAGGATTACACAAACAATAAATTAACAAGAAAGTTTTCCATAGTGAATGATGTCCCACTGTATATATTATCAATAAATATGTATTTTTGCATAAAATTTTCCCCTCCTTTTGACCAGTGATAGTAGTCTTCCCTGGGACCGTGTTGACAATAACACTTGGTGTTACCATGATGATCTACTATCATGAACATTATATTTTAGACCACAACAACAAAGATATTCCAAATTTTGAAATGAATGGCACTGCTATATTTCTCAAAAGTGGAAAACAATTTTTTTTTTTTAAATGCAGCACTTAAATGCAGCTGCCTTAGTATTGTGCTTTCTAGTTTCTTTGTTCTTGTAACATCTTTCCAGAGTAGATTGCAATTGCATGGCTATATACAATACCTGTTTTATCCAAATGATTTACAGGATCACATTCCATTCCTTATTTTGGGAATTATTTTCATTACTTTACATGGACTTGTGGACATATATTAGTCACAACTATTAATAGTCAATTAGCTGTTGTATGTATGACATTACATTCATTTGCTCTCTGAATTGTGTGTATCAATATTTTTGATCAAGATATCTTTCATTTCATTGAAAATGCAGAAATTAGTTTTTTATGCTTATCAGGATAAATCTTGAATAATTTTTCAAATTTTGTTCTTGATTTTTTTCTTTTGCAGACAAACGAGGCCTACGAAAGAATAAGTAGCCAGGTGAAGGGGAACATCAATGAGGACCATTTTATGGGGCACAGAAAACTAGCTTTCAGTTTGATGAATTCCAAGCAGTGTTCACATTTCAAATCCTCTACCTGGGAGTTAGACCCGATTCCAACATATTTCCTCAAGGAATGCATCAAGGAATTAGCTCCAGTCATCACAAGGATTCCAAACTTGGTTTTGGACGCTTTCCTGATTCAGTGAAGGAGGCTCATATTTCGCCAATTCTTAAGGGAGATGGACTTGAAAAACGGATCGATACCATTTCATTTGCTTTGCACTGAAATACATTCAGCGAACTCAGCTCAAAACCTCGACTAGATGAACATTTGACATTGTCAGCTTATGTGAATCATATCTGCAAAGCAGCATCATTTGCTTTGCTGAAATACATTCAGCGAACTCAGCTCGAAACCTCGACTAGATGAACATTTGACACTGTCAGCTCATGTGAATCATATCTGCAAAGTAGCATCATTTGCTTTGCATAAGATTGGGACAATTCTTCCCTTTCTTTCAAAGAGGTCCACATAAAGACTTGTTCATGCTCATATAGTTTCTCACCTTGATTTTTGTCATGGTATCTTATATGGTCTTCCTGATAATGACATTCAGAAGTTGCAAAGAATCCAAAACTCTGCGGCATGGTTGATTACTCGCACTCGACTTCATGATCACATTAGCTCAGATTTAGAAAAACTACACTGGCTTCCAGTAAAACAACGAATTGATTTTAAGATTTTGACATTGGTGTTCTTGTGCATGCAAGGATTAGGCCCTGATTACTTACAACAATTGATAAACAAATATCACCCGGCAAGAAACCTGCGCTCTCAGTCAAAATCCTCCTTAGTTTATCAACAAATTACTATAGTGCGAGATCTTTTTAACTGGCAGCTGCAGAGTTATGGAATAAATTACCTGGTCATCTTAACCAGGTTCATACAGTAGAAAATCAAAGAGTCTCTTAAAGACACATTTATTCGTTTGTTAAATTAGTACAATGTTATGACAAAGCAGTTATTCTTTCTCTTCTTTTCCCTCATGTCTGCTATTATCCCTTCTTTTCTTTTTTCTGAGCGCATATAGGGACTTAAATCTATTGTTGTGATATGCGCTATATAAGGATGGTTTATTATTATTATTATATTTCTTTGTCTAATTAATTATTAAGTTATTAATGTCAACCACTATATCAACCGGAAGATGAACAATTTATTCAAATATGGATGTTGTTATGGATCTTGAATGTACAATGACTAATTCATTATCTAATATATCTGAAGCAGTTAGCATTTAATTCCTAAAGATATTAACTTCTGCTACATTTTTTTTTCAAGTCATCATTTAGGAGATGCAACGAAATGAACAATGGTTTTGGGCAAGCATGTTAGGCTATTTGAACTTAACAAATTTTCTTTTTCATGGAATATATAGTGCACACTTACTGATATTCTTCATAAACTTTAATGCTCATCTACCAACATTTACCATTTTCAGACTTAAATTGCTATAACTTGTAGCATCAATTTGTATTCATCAATTTTGTTCAAATTCAGAGGAAATATTTGTTTCGAGGAGGAAAACATTTTGATGATGGGTTTTAGGAGTACCTACAGTGCGTCCCAGAAAAAACGAAACCGAGAAGTATCGATGTTCTATCATAACTTAATCTCCACTATAATTAATGAATGATACATATTTGGAAAGCTTAGAGTCTCTTCTTTCAGTTGATGCTACTCACGTGATGCATATTTCACGCATGAGTGATTAAAAGCAATTTGAAGGAAGGAAACCAAAAAGACATTTGGCGGGCGGTATCTGAATTTCGAAGAATAATTCACATTTCTAAAAAGTTGAGATTCTGCCCTTTCATATGACACCTCAATCAGGAAAAATGAGCGAGGAATGACAAAGTTCTGTTTGTTTAAAGTAGTGCTTGCATTTCCATAATTTTATTAAACGAATTCGTTTTCACTGGCTGCCTGCCGTATCAATAAACGAAATTAACAAAAGACTTAACTCCGTTTCGTTGACAATCAGCCGTAGACGAGAGTCTTCAAGCATGGCTGATTGTCAACGAAACGGGCAGCCAGTGAAAACGAATTCGTTTAATAAAATTATGGAAATGCAAGCACTACTTTAAACAAACAAAACTTTGTCATTCCTCGCTCATTTTTCCTGATTGAGGTGTCATATGAAAGGGCAGAATCTCAACTTTTTAGAAATGTGAATTTTTCTTCGAAATTCAGATACCGCCCGCCAAATGTCTTTTTGGTTTCCTTCCTTCAAATTGCTTTTAATCACTCATGCGTGAAATATGCATCACGTGAGTAGCATCAACTGAAAGAGGAGACTCTAAGCTTTCCAAATATGTATCATTCATTAAATATGGTTGTGATTAAGTTATGATAAAACATCGATACTTCTCGGTTTCGTTTTTTCTGGGACGCACTGTATATGGTGAACCAAAATATTGCAGTTTTTCAAGAAGTATTCTGATTTTTCAAATCACTTGTATCTCATTATGGAAACAGCAGAAATTTTCAAATAGCCATCATTAAATTGAAGTTATATAAACTTACAATTTACCTGTAAATTTAACAAGTGATATACCTGTACACTTCTGAGTAGTCTAGTAGTGGTTGGAGTTTGGATTTCTAACAATCTGTAATTTCTTGTTTCTACCCAATCCATACAACTTGAGTGTTTGTAATGTTAATTCTATTAAGATTGGACATACTTGCAAAGTCATCATATATATGTACTTGTCTATCTATCAGTTTTGAACAAAAAAGGGCCAGTAAGGTTTCTCTTTTCATTCTGATGAATTTAAGAAATTCAACGAAAACTGCCCATGACGTTTTATTTGTGATCGCCTCTCTTTCTTTGAGAACAGGGTGTTCATATTTGTCGGTTTGGAGACTTCATTTTCTGTTAACAATTTTTAACAAACTCAGTAGGAGCTATGGTTTGTACTGTGTAGAGTACTTTCTATTACTTCATTTGTTCTTGATATAACACTTGACATCTATACTTTTGGTGACAAAATTTGTCTGATCACATTGCTTGTAAGATTTAAAAAAAAGCTTGATTGAATACTGATTTGAAGCCTCCAAACAAATCATTCGAAATCCTAAGATACTTGACCATAGATAGTAGGAAAATGCTCCACTTTTTGAAAAAGAGGGAGAGAATTTTTTTGTGTTAACACCTGAAGCCTCCAGGCCTCTGTAACATCAAAAAGATTAATTTCCATTTGTTTAACCCTAGACTGGTCTGTTGCATTCTTAATCTGAATTGCAATCATATGTTAAGATGCGCCGACTGCTTTAAAGCTAAACATAATTAGATATCAAGGGAATTATTTGACAAACTAACTGATGACTAAAGATTGTTTTGAATGCCTCAAGCATTTGCTAACATTATTCAAATCGAACGTCATGTTTGCTTTAATCTACTGAAAGTACAGGAATGCAGTTGGAGTGACTGATTGATTACTTTTTTTAATTTGTTATAATAGACAAGAATGTCATATTTCATAATATGTTTTGGAAAAAAATTGATATGTGTCACCTCTTTCTAACTTTGAAGGAATGAGAATTACCAAACTTACTGTTCCTGACAATTGCAGGCATCTTTTTCGTCAGGAAAGTGTACTTTTACCCCCACTTTCAACAGTAAGTTAGTTGTTGTATATTAATATAGGCCTCGGTCTTACCTTCATCGCAAAACACTTACACAAGAAGGTTGTTTAGTTATCTTTTAAGTTACAATTCCCTAGGGTCAGGTTTACCCTTTGTCTTTATTATCTAACTCTAATCTGGGGAAGAAAAATAAAACATTCATAAAACACTATAGAATCATTTGAATATTTCATGCATATGGATGATGCCCTGTGTGCTATATATTTCACAATTGTATGTTTACATTATACCTTTATTGTTAAAGTGTGTTTGATTTACATTTATTAAAACAACAAGTAAATATGCAATTGGTGTGTCTGGTCATTTCTTTCTTAAATGGCAAATATTTAGGGACAAGTGTTCTGTACGTTGCACTCATGTTTCTTTAATATTTTCTTTATTGTGTTGTCTGCATCTGTTTTCATCCCCTTTCTTTCTTACTTTAGTATATGTTATGTTTTCAGTCTTGCCCTATCTAAACAAGTTTTTCATATCATGTTCTGTCCACTCCTGTTTTATCTGATAATAGTAGAAGTAGTATTATTAGTAATAGTCATAGTCGAAGGCTCTCTCAAAGCGCTTTACAGATATATATATATATATATATATATATATATATGGGTATATATATACATATATAGATATATATAGTAGTAGTAGTAGTATGGTAGTAGTAGTGGTAGTAGTAGTAGTATAAGTATGAGTCGGCTAACTCGGTCCCGCTGAAAAACGGTCAGTTTCTGAAGGGTAGGGTTAGGGTTAGGGTTAGGGTAAAATGCACAATTACCACATGAATAACAACACTGTGCGACACATTATGTACAATAACACCATACCCAAAAGAAACGAACGAACTCATATGTTTAATTAATAACACAAGAGGGAGACCTTTATTTTTTAAAGACGTAACATAATTTTTTTCACACGCATTTTTTCTCGCTTTTGCTTCTATTACACTCATATAGCAAAAGAGTGTCTTCTTTGCGAATGAACCTTTAGGAAACATGTTCATGATGATAAAATATATGCTCACAAATCTGAAAACATTCAATACGTTTGGGAGCTGAAGGTTTTGTTGATGGTGCACAGTGACACTTCTGCATGTTTTCCTATATAATCATATAGAAACCAAAAAGAAACGAGCTAAACCGATATCGACATAAAATGATCTCTGATCATTCTAAACCCCCCAAAAGTTTGAGGCAACGATTAAATGTTTCGGTGAACCCTTTTCATGTTCCCAGATAATGCTTCTTCACATATTTTCGTAGATTTTCTTTTTTTGTATGCCGCACAGTTCCCAGTTACCCCGACAGACAAAAAATGGTAAATGACTATAGGAATAAACGTTTATAAATACAATTAAAGCACTGCGAGTTCTAGAAATTTCAACAAAGGCAAATGAAAAGATTTTCAATAAATTACAAAAGGAATTAGCTCTGTCGAAGGTTTTTAAAATGTTTAAAAGTGATGTTTGCTGTTAAGCTATATTATCAAATAAAATCAAATGATGGGGTGTTCCAGCATATCGTCCAAGAAGGTCTTTTGTAGGAAATATGTAGCGAATAGAAAAAGAATAGCAACGAAAATTCCACCTTTCTAAAAGAATAGGATTAATGAATATTTTGTCTAAATCTCGTCCTTATCCGTCCATAAATGACTTCAAAACGTTTGCGGTGCATAGTTTCGTGGGCTATAGCAAGTACTGTGCGACGTTTTTGCGTGCAAATATCCGTAGAAAAATAATCGATTCAAATTAGCGAAAGCGAACGAAAACTGAATTCAAGGCTCAAATCTTGTCGCATAGTGTAATGTTCCAGAGCACTAGGTGTGCACTTTCTGAGGAAGTTAAAGATCCTCAACAAGATCATAAGATGATGTTTGAAGGTTTGCATGGTGGTATGAATAATCACGGCAGAGGTTTACGGTACACCATGTGTAAAGTCCTCGAGGGACTGAGGAAAGTAGATAGAAAGTAGAAGTGAGATGGAAAGGCGAGAAAGTGGAGGTTGGAAGGAAGAGTATCTTTCGGAAGTGAGTATAGTCCTGAAAAGGACTGTAAACCAGAAAGTTGTAGGTAGGATGAGAGGTTTTGAGTAGAAGACTGGATTGAGTTGGAGAGTTGAGTAGGCGAGTAGAGTTGCAGAGCAGGAGCAAGAGAGTAGGCTCGACGTTTCGGACAGGTTGACTGTCCGTCTTCAGGAGTGAGTGTTCGCTAGGCGTGCGGCGGTCCTTATGGCGTGAATGCGGACTTGGCGTCTACAAGATTCCCTGCGATTGCGGCAAAGTCTACATTGGAGAAACCGGCCGCGATTTCGACACCCGACTTAAAGAACACAAGACCCACCACCGACGCAGCGACTGGGACAAGTCAGCCATCGTCAAGCACGCACAACAAGAGCTCCACCGCATTCACTGGGATAAAAGTCACCTCATCACCACCATCCGACATAATTGGCACACCCGAAGGATCCGATAAGCCATCGAGATCCACCAACACAACACCGTACCCCAAGACCCAGGCCTTCACATCAACAGTATCTGGCACCCAATCCTCCCTCACCATCCTACTTCCGACCAATCTTCAACCAACTCCACAACCAACACGCCAACCACCAACACTTCACCAATCCATCCATCCGTCAGCCCGGACACCACCTACAACCACCCAACCACACCCACTCAACCAAGCACTCCACGTTCTCAACTAGCCACCTCACCCACACAAGCACCGCCCATGCCCACACCTCGCTACAACCTACGCCAACGCCGAAACCGCCGACCAACACACACAGAACGACACCACTAATAGCCGTCCTCACCGTAGCCTTTAGTCAAGGCACTCGTGCTGTATTTCCCTAAACGCGCCTGAATACATAGACTAATCGCGCGACGACTGTGATCTGTGGGACGAGGTGCTGAAGCGGCTGAAGCGAAGCGGCTCGGTCCAGCGATCACTGCTGTAAAGCCACACTGCGTTAGTCTATTTTCAGACCCTGCTCGGCAGACAAGCAGCGCGCGAGGCCTTGTCCAAAGGCTATCCTCACCGCCGATCGATACACCCACTCAACGACCGACACACCCCCCCCCCCCCCCCCGCTGCCCCGCCGACACAAACCACACGACGTCCGCATAGCCGCCGCCCACTCGTTTCCCGCCAATTCACGCAACCACGCGCCACCACCGACAGCTGCCTGCCAACCTGCCGAGCCCGCCGGCCCAGCGCTTTCCCCCAAGTCCGCATTCTGAAGACGGACAGTCAACCTGTCCGAAACGTCGAGCCTACTCTCTTGCTCCTGCTCTGCAACTCTACTCGCCTACTCAACTCTCCAACTCAATCCAGTCTTCTACTCAAAACCTCTCATCCTACCTACAACTTTCTGGTTTACAGTCCTTTTCAGGACTATACTCACTTCCGAAAGATACTCTTCCTTCCAACCTCCACTTTCTCGCCTTTCCATCTCACT
This sequence comes from Strongylocentrotus droebachiensis, assembly GCA_035222895.1. Taxonomy (NCBI): domain Eukaryota; kingdom Metazoa; phylum Echinodermata; class Echinoidea; order Camarodonta; family Strongylocentrotidae; genus Strongylocentrotus; species Strongylocentrotus droebachiensis. The sequence goes on from JAVYIG010001848.1 coordinate 270,529, forward strand.
TCTACTTTCTATCTACTTTCCTCAGTCCCTCGAGGACTTTACACATGGTGTACCGTAAACCTCTGCCGTGATTAAGATCATAAGAGTCTTATATTGAACATAATATAATTTACATATTTTATTTGTCTTTGAGGAGTTATAGAATCTCATGAAAATGATTATAATGATGATGAAAATTGTCCAAAGTAATCTCACAAGTCCGGAAGAAAAAAACTATACACCATTGAGACATGCAGACGTAAAATTCAAATGTTTTTCAAAACATTTTCAAAACAATATAATTTTCATAGAGTTATGCACTGATTCATTTCATTAACTAAATCCACCGCTGTAATATACTATGTTCTTCTGTCTTCCTGTGATCATTTGAAAAAGCAGTTTGTTTATGTTCTAAAAAATGCACTATATAATCACCTACTTTTTAAGAGTTTCATTATTTTGTTTATTTCGCTTGGAAAATGTCCTAATGTACACAGATACAATGAAATCCAATATTTATTTTATTGCATGATGTATGGTGTACATTCTCGAGAGAACATTCATTTTGCGTATTATTGCCCTGGTTACCAAATGACGTAACTGGTGTGCATGTGTTTCATCCTGAGGTGGTGGTGGTGGGGGAGGGGCGGTCGTCTTCCTTGGTGAATGAAATGCTTATTTACAATTCCAGTGATAATCGCAGGCATGAGGAAGCTGATTCTCTCATCATCTTTTTTTCACATTCCCTTTCCCCATTTCATTTAACCTTCTCTCTCTCTCTCTCTCTCTCTCTCTCTATCTATCTATCTCTCTTCCTCCCTAGGCCTCCCTCGCTCGCATAGTTATGGTTCTTCATTTCATTTCTCCCACTTTACATTCCTCTTCTATACATTCGAAACATTCAATTTTCACATGAAACACCTAGTACATACAAAATAGTACCATCAATTTTTCAATTACTCTACATTGTTATGCGTTTCCGCATCATCGCTGACATTGAACTTCAAATTTACCAACGGAGCATATTCTAATGTATTGTTTATATAGGCAATCCACACGAGGTATTGACATTGTTTAATAGGATCTTTCTTAAAAGTGTGTCCGTAAGTTTCTCATGGCTGAATTTAATAACTGCTTATTCAATTCAATTTACTTCTAAACTCAAGCATCTCGACTCAAGCAATGTCTTTTACGTACGCAAAGCCAGGCTATGACTATTTGACAGGTTTGCCACCACATTAAAGGTACTATGTCCCATTTGCAGCCAACATCAAATTCTTTAGAACTTTGTAGGAATTATGAACATGTCACGTATGTCCTATCTTTAAATTTAAACGTTAGCAGTGTCCTAGTATTCAAATTATGCAAGGAAACCCGTTTTAACTTTCTAGACTTAACTGTCAGACACTATTGAGTGACTGACTGACTTCTTTCTTTTTTTTGGTAATGAGCTGTAAAGGGTACATGAGCGGCATTTGTCTACATCATTAACCCAATTATTGTAATGGCCAAAATTAAACGGATTGACTCTTTGCGCAGCACAACCCGTATACCATTCGGTACAAGGGTCTGAAAATCAGACTAGGCCTATTACAAAATGGATTGCAATCACTAAGTCGATTTGACATCTAATGGTCGTTATTTTCCCACTTGAAGACATTTTCAAGCCCTGTCGTTTTGATGGAAGTTCTAAATTAGTATTATCTTTCGAATGCCGTTGGAATTTAACCTTTTCATTGATTTGGCCTGCAAATGGGACATAGTACCTTTAACATGTGAGCCTTTTATGTACTTTTAACTCAATAAAAAAAACTCGAGATTAATTGAAATTGATAGATTCCTTGATACGTTAGTATACATGACCAGTGATTCAGTTCCGTGTTATTCATGTTGCTAATTATTTACTGCCCAATTGCGACTAAAATCGAGATTGATTATTGTTATAGAAGGCATCACACCAAATTACGGAAGGACCCCATTCACAAAATACATTAAACCCTCGTCTAGGGCTTACATGTCTTTCCAAATATACACTAACAGTTTGCCCTTTAGAAAGACCTTCAGAGCAAATTGTATTTTTTTGTTTTGTTAATTATATATAGGTCTAAAAGCCAAAGTTTTATTTTGTATTCATGTTATTTCATGTTCGCCTTCTCTCTCTCTCTCGGAGAGGAAAGAAATGAAAGTACACTGCAAGGTTAACCTTTATTAATTAATACTCGCATCCTGTTCAAGGTCGACTCTTAAACCATCGATTGTTGTACCTTTATGATTGAACGGAAGCTGTGAAACTAACTGAATCAATATATGAGCCAGAAAAAGAAGAAAAAAGAGACAGCACCATCTAATCATGGACCTCCATGATCTAATCATCATTGATGAAGAACCCGAAAAACAGCATTGCCAGGCGGAAAAAAATCTTTTCAGATGGACAGCCTAAAAACCCAACAACAACAAACACAACAACGAACCTGCATGATAGCTTGGTTGAAAAGATCTTTGCTTCCCTCTGAGAGAAGATGGAAACCGACACTTGCTGCTCCAGCCACTCTCTCCAAACAAGGTCACTGTGCTGGGATCGCCTCCAAATGCTAGAGAGCAGGAAACCACGTTTAATGGTTGTTTCTTGTTAATACTTTCGATTGAAAATGAAATTCATTTTAAAATTGGGTGAATTATACACAGTCATAATTATGTGCTTTGCGGTATCAACATCGTTACACGCACTCATGCATATTTTTATCAATTAATACCGATTCCTCGCCTTCCCCATCATCCCAATCTCTGTCTCTCTCTCTCTCTCTCTCTCTCTCTCTTTCTCTCTCAGTTTTCTATACTCCCTTCTCACTGAATTTTACTTTCTCAATGACTCACTTCTCCCCTTCGGCCTCTACTGATGAACATTTTATTCCATTTGATTTTATTGCCGCACGGAAGGTCTTTGTGTCCAGAAAATCCATTAATAGCTGCTTTTCCCTATAACACACACCCCTATTTCTCTTCTCTCTCTCACTCTCTCTCTCTCTCACTCTCTCTCTCTCTCTCTCTCTCTCTCTCTCTCTCTTACCTCCAATGTTGTCCTATACCCACTGCAGAGCAAGTTGCTGATCCAGTAGTCCATAGTTACCCGTAGCAACATCATCTCCTGAATTAATATAGACCAAATAAACAGACACTACATCATTCAGACATGACGCACGGTTAAAACTACATGATTACATCAAGATCTGATTTAACAAAATATAAAACGCGCGCACATCAATGTTAAAAAAGGTCTAAAATGTGTAGTAAATTAGTCCAAAATTAGCATTTTGACAAATATTTAAAGTTTGAAGCGCGCACGGACATAGGCGTGACCGAAAGTCTACCCAATGACGTCAAGTTTATGCATATCAATTATCATTTAGAAATGACAATGTATGACAGAAATATGGTCAACATAATATGGTAAACCCTCACGATATAAAATCTATTATGTGATGTTGTCAATACCAATATGAAACCATAAAAACGAAACTTTGGCCATGTAAATTGTTAAATGATATCAGGTAATGATGGTTATACTTTGCAAACAACTGCATCGTACGCTGATTGGTTGCGCGCGGGTCATGGTATTATGTTAATAATGGCACTGACAATTTTTTTTGTACAATCACCCACTGATAAAAGCATCGGCATATCATTGAATACAGAAGGGGTCAATCAAAACATCTCACAAATTCACCCACTTAAAAAGGCCAAATTTTTACACCAATAAATAAGACAAATTGGTAAGGTAGAAAGGAGAAGAAGACTTATAAAGATAGTGGGTTAAGATGCACTGCAAGTGGCAATACAGGAAATACAATAAACGTCACCACATAATGACCCACACGAACACAGGAAAAGAAAATCATTAATAAGAGTAAGTCCAGAAAACTTATGTTAAAAAGGAGGAATTTCTGGAATTGCTTTAGAAGGACAAAATCATTGTTGCCGTAAAAACATTTTTTTAATCAATGGTGAAATGAAAATCTTTCAATCAGTATTATTGACATTTGAAAGAAAAAGCACTTAAAAGCGACTTTAGAAATTCAACGAATTAAAATAATAAAATGTTTCGATGAAATGCTCAATCCATAAATGATTTTTTATAATATAATGATTTAAAAAAAACAATTGTGAAGAAGACATGCCGGTGTCATTTGGCCACATGAAACTTGGTTTGATGATTACAACAGCATGATATTTCCAGACTATATTTCGGTAACTAGAAACAGAAAAAAACTGGCGGGAAGGTTGAGCATTCTACATAACAAAGACAATTATAATTCATCTTATGTATTGTCATACATTTTGTGTTCTTATGTTACATATTGTATATCTTGTTTTCTTCAAGGGTTGGCCTCTTACAAGGTTTGTTTCCTTTTTGGCCACTGCCTTCTTAACTTTTTATAATTCATCTTATGTATTGTCATACATTTGTCTGTTTATAAATGTATTTTTATCTGTTGATCTCTTGAGGAGAAATTAATGAAAATGAAATTGAAAAAACTGAGACTCAAAACACGGTTACACTATTAGTCGAAAATTCACCAAGTATACAATGAATATAATATAATTAAGAAGAATGACTCACAATAAAAGGTGATGAGGGGAAGGGTGTTCTATTTTATTAAATAATTTATTTGTTTATTTGCTAACAGATTCAAATGCATATTGGAGAGTAGTTAGTTAAAGGTTTTGAGTATGGTTCTAATTCGTTATAGTCACGTCTAGATCGAAAGAGAATGAAGTATGAATTTAAATTATCATCTACCTCAGACAAAGAAATGCATATTTGGGCTAAACGGAATGTTTATAAATTAAGAATATCATAACCGAATATCTCAAATATTTCGTGAGAAAAAAAAAGAAAGAAATCGGATTATATTCATTTCTTACTCTTGGATCATTGACGAAGATGTTAATATGAAGACAATCTTCACTCCATGCATCTACTTCATTGCCGAGTTGAGCACAAGGTGATCTGAAGTAAGTGGCGTTCCATCATAGAGATATGTTAGTAGTATATATCTCTATGCGTTCCATGCATCACTCCATGGTGCTTTGGGCGTGGCTTGAGCGAAGCGGGTGGGTGGGTTCTCCGCATAAGGGATACCCTGTTGTGTTGGGTGAGAGGGCGAAACACATTTATGTTGGTGATGTTGTTGTTGTTGTTGTTGTTCTAATGACATCCAAAGCAAGATTATATTTTATTTCTACGACGACCCTTACTTCATTGTGCAATGTGTTTTGTGCAACGCGAATATTTTACTACTACTAATTTAACTACTACTAGTACATGTACTACTACTTCTACTACTACTACTACTACTACTACTACTACTACTACTACTAATACTATTACTACTAGGCCTTCTATACTACTACTACTACTACTACTACTACTACTACTACTACTTCTACTACTACTACTTCAACTACTTTTACTACCAATATCGCTACTCTAAATTATGTCGTTATTTCAACACTGATTTGTTTTGCTACACACGACATTCAGAAGATGCCTTTGTAATTATGCTGATTAAACTAACACTGACTTATTGTTGCCAATACCGAAATCTTGTGAAATGATTGATGATAATTTATACAAATCAACCGCAGAGTCTTTTTTCACATGTTGGAATGAGAATGGAGTACAATCATCCAAATAGAAAACCATAGGAAATACTTTGTATCCGTATCCAGCAGTAATAATAAATAATAACAGCATGCTATAAAATGTATGTGCATAAAGTGTTCTACTTATTAATTACAAAAACAGAATCTTGTATAATACCGTGTATTTACCAGAAATGCATCTATCTCTGTTGAAACACCAATGAAATTACGTATCAGGACAATTACCCCCTGGGCAATCACCCCCCGGAAAATTACCACCCGGAAAACTACCCCCTACGGACAATTACCCCCCAGAAAATTACCCCCCGGAGAATTACCCCCCGAGGACAATTACCCCCCAAGGACAATTACCCCCCAGAAAATTACCCCCCGGAGAATTACCCCCCGAGGACAATTACCCCCCAAGGACAATTACCCCCCGGAAAATTACCCCCGAGGACAACTACCCCCCCGAGGACAATTACCCCCCGAGGACAATTACCCCCCGAGGAGGACTACCCCCGAGGACAATTACCCCTCGAGGACAATTACCCCCGAGGACAATACCCCCCGAGGACAATTACCCCCCGAGGACAACTACCCCCGAGGACAATTACCCCCCGAGGACAATTACCCCCCGAGGACAATTCCCCCCAAGGACAATTACCCCCCGAGGACAATTCCCCCCAAGTACAACTACCCCCCTCTTCCGAGGACAACTATCCCCGATGACAATCACCCCCGAGGAATTTGAAACACTGTGACAAATAATGCGAGCTTCTCTCCAAATTGCTCTTTATAGAAAATTTCATAAACTTTCAATTTCTATGTTATTTGTGAAGTTCATTTCAGTGTTTTCAAGTTATTCACTTCGATGTGGGGGGGGGGGGGGTGGGAGATGCCCAATTCCCCCGAAGTTTTGCTACCGAGTAAATAACAGAAATTACATTTTTTAAAGAAATTCAATAATACATTGCGCGCAGAAACAAAGAAATTAGGATGTAATATTTCATTTATGCATCCTCTGTCACTTTTTAAGCTGATCGTGTATTTGTCTTTGTATAATGGGCCCTCGACCATGATCCGAAATTAAAGTTTTCTTCACGTTATCTATATATTTCTGTTATCTATATATTTATGTTGTCATGCGGGAGTATGATATGCGCAGGTCGAGGGTTCGAATCACGACACCGGCACTAATATCCTTTTTCAAGATATTAACCTGCACTTGCTACTCTCCACCCAGGTGTTAAATGGGTACCCGGTATTATGCGACCGTCAGTAGGGACTTTTAGAATGAGTGAACGAGAACACGACGAACGCCGACTGATCATGCGTGTCAACGTACTTAACTGCCCATGTTGGCTACAATTAGAAATCTTTTAGATTGCACTCGACGATATGCATGCAGGAAGTAACACAATAAACATCACGGACAAAGAAAGAGGACATTCCTCATTCTACCCTCAACAAAAGAACATCCCTTCACTGCTAATATGTAAATATGTGTAGAACAGGTGCATGTGACACCTGTTCTACACATTTCAGCATGTAAAGGCGCTTTATAAATGTCAATATGTATGTATGTATTGCATGTACTAGATTTAGGACAATCAAGGTTGACGCATTCTCGATCGCCGACTAAGACCACGTGACGCAGGCGCAGTGCCTTAAAATGACGTCACACGTTGCAGTCAAAGCTCTTGACGTGCATTTCTAAAAGTCCCTATTGTTGGTCACAACGGTGTCGATTTTTATCGGTGGTTGGGGGGGGGGGGGGGGTGATAGGTGCCAAAATAATTTCGGCAATGGATCAAAGCAACCAAGAGGTAGAAGTGTGTGGCAGGTTGCACCCCCTCCCTTACAAGTTATTAATTTTTTCAAGTCACCCTCAATAAAGATAACATTTCAGAGAATATGGGACCCATGTGGGCTTGCAACTTGGGTTATTATCCTCTCAAGCGCGTAGCAAGGATTTTATTTTAGGAGGGCGGTAGTGAGCACGCGAAGCGCGCTCCTATAAAGGGGGTGGCTGCAGGGAGGGGGGTTTTTCCCGTCCCACGAGAAGCGCGGAAGCTTTGATGTTTCATTTAATTATTAGAGAAAGAAGACGATTCGTTGTACCGTTCTCGACTCTTAATCCTTGTCTAAATTCAATTTCTTTTGACCTTTAATTAAATTATTAGAGAAAGAAGACGATTCGTTGTACCGTTTTCGACTCTTAATCCTTCTTTGAATAAAGTTCCCCTTCCTCCGCGCGTAGCGCGTAAGCTCTGACATTTCATTGAATTGATAAAGAAAGAAGACGATTCGTTGTACCATTGTCGACTCTTAATCCTTGTCTGATTTCAGTTCCCCCCTCCCGCGCGAAGCGCGAAAGCTTTGACGTTTCATTAAGTTACTAAAGAAAGAAGACGATTCGTTGTACCATTCTCGACTCTTAATCCTTGTCTGAATTCAGTTCCCCACCCCCACCCCCTCCCGCGCGAAACTTCGACGTTTCATTACATTATAAGAGAAAGATGACGATTCGTTGTACCGTTCTTGACTCTTTATCTTTTTGCTTCCTACGTCCTCTTCCTTTTTTCTTTCTCTCTCTCTCTTTTTTTTTGGCCGGCGTTTTTTACGCGCGCCTGTATACGCGCCTGTATCCTCTCTGTCTCTCATATTCTCTCTCTCCCACTCTCTAACTTCTTTTTTGCACTTTTGCGCTTCGCGCTTGATATTTAGCTCGTTGCTTTTTAACGCTGCGGCTTTGCATTTGGCGCACTGCATTTCTATCAATTCCTGATGAAGCCGTATGAGCGAGAATTCAATTTATCCTTGTCTCATATACGGATGTATCATTTACGTATATGAAGATGAGATAGCAAAATGTGTATATTGATGGTCATCTTGCGAGTAATAACCATTAACTACTCTCATCAGGCTCTCATCATTAATGTTTCTCTTCATTTTTTTTTTGATGGTGAATTGTTGGGGGGATGATTGGACAGGCCACCCCCCCCCCACCTGAATTTTTTTTTTTGGGGGGGATATATCCCCCCATCCCCCCCCCCCCCCCCCCCGGGATCGACACCCATGAACATAGCACTTGGCGAGTGCCTGAGTCATGCAAAATAGATAGTCTGTGAAAAATTTGGGATTTGGGGAAAACTTTTCATTTTTTAAGAGGGTACCATGACTCAAAAAGTTGAAATAACGCTGCTCAAGAGAAATGTATTTCTATGCATTTTGAGAAGCGCTTGACAATTACCTAAAACTTACATCCTTCGTGGAAATCAGCAGCCGCACTGCCGTTGTATAACTTATATGTATTAAAGGGAAATGTTTAGTAACGAGGAAGACAACGTGCTAGTATTTGAGCGAATATGGGTTCATGAAGGGGGTCTTATAGGCTCGTAGCCATCTCTCAATGTATCAGATCGTCTTTTGCTATTGAATCCTGATTGTCCACGGGGGGTAGTTGTCCTCGGGGGGTAATTGTCCTCGGGGGTAGTTGTCCTCGGGGGGTAATTGTCCTCGGGGGGTAATTGTCCTCGGGGGTAGTTGTCCTCGGGGGGTAATTGTCCTCGGGGGGTAGTTGTCCTCGGGGGGTAATTGTCCTCGGGGGGGAATTGTCCTCGGGGGAAGTTGTCCACGGGGGTAGTTGTCCGGGGGGTAATTTTCCGGGGGGTAATTGTCCTCGGGGGGTAGTTGTCCTCGGGGGGTAATTCTCCGGGGGGTAAATTTCCGGGGGGTTATTGTCCTTGGGGGGTAGTTGTCCTCGGGGGGTTATTCTCCGGGGGGTAATTTTCCGGGGGGTAATTGTCCTTCGGGGGTAGTTTTCCGGGGGGTAAATTTCCGGGGGGTGATTGCCCAGGGGGTAATTGTCCTAGAACCTTTAAGATAAGCCTTGCCAATTATTCAAAATGGAAAAATTTAATTTGGGATGCATTTACAGTTTTTTTTAACGACAGTCCAATGTCAATATCTTTGGTAGTTATTAACATGTGTTCTTCTTTGCATTGACTAAAATGTTAAAGTTAGTAAATCTCTGAGTTTTCTTCAGCTGCGTGAGACAAATACCTTACGCGCCTTATGCAATGTGTTATCTTAGATATCATGAACAGGCACGCCGGAAGCAGTTTGGGATTGGGGGGGGGGCAAACATTCCAGGGGGCTCACCTTCCAGGGGCAGTGACGTAATGAGAAAAAACGTTCGGAAGGGGGGGGGCAGACAAAAAATCTGCATCATCACCAGTCTTACACGTTACATGCAGGTCCCGCGGAACGTTTTTCAAAGTGGAGTATTAACGATCAGGTAGAGCGTAAATTGGCGTGGGGTCCAGGGCATGAGCCTCGGCAGGGGGTCAAGGGGCTGAGCCCCCGGAAGCTCTGGGGTTTTAGGTATTTAATTAAGGTTAGATGAGCATCCAGGGGCCCTCTTTAAGGCCCTTGGTTGGGTCCAGGGGGCAGAGCCCCCGGAAGCTCAGGGGTTTTAGGTATTTAATTACGGTCAGATGAGCATCCAGGGACCCGCCTTAGGGCCCTTGGTGGGGTCCAGGGGGCAGAGCCCCCGGAAGCTCAGAGGTTTTGGGTATTTAATTACGGTCAGATGAGCATCCGGGGGCCCTCTTTAAGGCCCTTGGTTGGGTCCAGGGGGCAGAGCCCCCGGATGCTCAGGGGTTTTAGGTATTTAATTACGGTCGGATGAGCATCCAGAGGCCCGCCTTAGGGCCCTTGGTGGGGTCCTCGGGGGCGGAGCCCCCGTAAGCTCTGGGGCTTTAGGCATTTAATAACGGTCAGATGAGCATCCAGGGGCCCGCCTTATAGGGCCCTTGGTGGGGTCCAGGGGGCAGAGCCCCCGGAAGCTCAGAGGTTTTGGGTATTTAATTACGGTCAGATGAGCATCCGGGGGCGCTCTTTAAGGCCCTTGGTTGGGTCCAGGGGGCAGAGCCCCCGGAAGCTCAGGGGTTTTTGGTGTTTAATTACGGTCAGATGAGCATCCAGGAGCCCGCCTTAGGGCCCTTGGTGGGGTTCTCGGGGGCGGAGCCCCCGTAAGCTCTGGGGCTTTAGGCATTTAATAACGGTCAGATGAGCATGTTTTATACCTTATTTGTGACATTGGCAGGTCCCTTTTTTTTTTTCTCCGTCTTTTTTTCTTTTTCTCTTTAACATACTTTTTCAAAAAGTGAGGGGGGGGGGGGCTCGAGCCCAGCCACTTTGCAGACCATTACATAAAGGCTTCTAAATAAGCGTATTTTTCGCCCGACTGTAATTCGGGAATTTCTTATTTTCTAACAAACGCATAAAAAGGTATGACTTCCAAAAATTGGAGAAAAAATACCGGAAAATCATGTCATAACAGCAACATTTGTAAATCACTGGTATCGAATAAGAAATACACCCCCATCAGTTCGCCAGCGTTCAGGGGCTCATGTCTTCTCACCCCTATAACAAAAAAAAACAGACACGCTTTCCCATTCTCGCACAATATGTCCACGATATGCGCGTATCGCTATTATAAAGACCTCCATTGATAAATACTGTATTGGTGGCATGCGCAATGTTTATGAAATTTAATTCCTGTGAACTTTCCTTTTCTTTGAATGGAATTGTATATGTGATTTAATTCAGGTTTTTATTATTGTTATGTTCTTTTGGGTTAAAAATACAAACCAGGTTTACCCCTTTACTGCTTTTTTTTTTTTTTGAGGGGGGGGGGCGTTTTGGGGGGGCAAAAATGCGTTTTGCCCCCCACTTTTTTGATTGGGGGGGCAGCTGCCCCCCCTGCCCCCCCCCCCCCCCCCCACTTCCGGCGCCTATGATCATGAAACAAGAAGCTGGAAAATTGTTTAGAATAATGAAAGATTATCGTGTACAATGAAACAATCTCCTGTGAAAGCTTAGACGCACTGGATCCATTTAAATAATGAAGCACTGAAACATGAAGCAGAATTTTACTTCTAAAAGGATTTAAGACCAAAGTAACACATGCTTAAATTATGGCCATCAGCCCAAATTTGGTATAAAGAGATTTTGACGGCACTTTAAAAAAACAACCTGGGATCATTCATCGGATTGAATACGATTAGGATATCATTTGCCACGGAATATATTTCAAGTTCACATTGCTTATGATTTTTTTGTTAGGACCTACCAAAGTGGGTATATTTTTCTTATACGCACTGTATAGGAAATACAACAAACCATTAAAAGCGCACAGGATCATTATGTGGAAGAAGTGTCAGCGTGCCCCCTTCGGAAAATAATTGCATCATAAGGACCGATTTAATTCAACGCTAAATTTAGCAACCTGCTAATGGTATGAGGCTGAGCCTGTATTCGGCCGCTCACTGTAAACGAGAACACTAAGCATGGGCGTATACCCAAGAGCTTCCGGGGGATCCGCCCCTAGACCCGCGTCGTACATGACATATCAAACGGATTGAAGACCCCGACACAAACTACAAAGGACATATCATCATGCATTACGGTAAATAATTGAGAGACTCAAAGCTGAATTTCTTTCTCTGCATCCATTTATACAAGATGCGAATTACAGTCATTGGAACAATTACCGTGGTACCATTTTCTAGGTCAATATCTTGACAAAAGACGCTAAATGCTGTCGAGAGTGAAATTAAATATACCCTAAATGCTATCTCAAATACACTTTCATATTGCCCTTCATTAATTTCTTTTTGTCACAAAAACATATTGAGTGGATTACAAAGCAACTAATTAACGTCTTAAAAAACTCTTCAGTGTAAAATAGAATTACGTTGGATTTGTTTCAAATGGATTGTGTTAGCCTTTGCACGTCACAAAGAAAGACGCGCGCACACCATTAATGTGCGCTTATGTGTTTTGGATTGTTTTGTTTCCATTGTTGTTACGATAAGTTTTTAACGAGCGTCATAAACAATGTGCAGTGCGATAGCCTTTCCATTATTGAACACCGAAACTCCAACAAAATGATAATCTAATGATGATATTCATTACCACAATTTTGCCTGCCGTTGAATAAAAATGACTTCTTATGGTGACAGGAAGAAAAATATAAACATCACGAATGAGGTACCGTAAAGTCAATCCGATGGGGGCTCATGAAAGTACGCATAAATCCCATGAAAAATCATCGCCTGCTGGAATAGGCACGGGAGATAGGAGACCAATCGTGAATAGCGATAGAACAAACATGTAAGTAATCAAACGGTTTACTTGAGATCATTAAAGAGGTCTCTATTTATCCTATTTTTATAGATTTGTTTTGTTTTTCCATTCATCGAATGGCCATTAAGGGCAAGTTTTCTTCAGCCACAACAAAGAATATTATTATGTCACCGAAGAACATAGCTAATAAGTAATTTTCTTTTGATGTTATTTTGTACGTTCATTTACCTTCTCGAAGTTCAATTTCCTTAAACTGCAAGAAAGGTAAATTGTATCAACTTCAGTTTCTGTTTCTGTTTCGGTTTCGGTTTCGTCGGCAAACTCAGAATTTAACTGTACTTAACCAACGTGAAGCACAGAGTACGCATAAATCTGACAGACTGTAGTGGATATCTTATTTAATTCATGGGCTGGGAAATACGTGAGGAAAGTTTACCCATTTCAGAACTTGTTTCATAAAAAGCGAAACAAGCCTTGGGACAAGGTTTGTAAACATGCCTTGGGGCAAGGTTTGTAAACATGCCTTGGGGAAAGTGTGTAAACGGTTCAAACTATGTAAAGAAGCTTGCATTGTTAACATTTTCCCTTTCGAATATTATTGGTTCCCCCTTGCACTCTCTCTCTCTCTCTCTCTCTCTCTCTCTCTCTCTCTATTATTCTCCCCTCTCTCTCTTCCTCTCTCTCTCTCTCTCTCTCTTGAATCCATCACATGCATGCAGAGAAAATCGGAACGTGTTTCCCGTAATCGGATCTAATCCAACCCATCGCAATAACGCCCCCTCCATTGTGTCAACCCACCACAGTCCACTAGTTGGGAGCGGTTCACATGAAGATGTCACAGGTATTACGGGGTTCGATGAACGTCTGTTTGAAGCCAGAAGGGCAGTAACTCATAATACTTTTACACAGAGTAACGGCCTTCTGGCTCTGAACTGATATTGCGTACACAGTCATGAACACGTTTCCATTTGTAACGTGTTTTAAAAATAAAATTGAGTACTTTTACTAATTAAAAAAAACAATAGATCTATTTACTTTTCAGTCAATATGATTAATGTTATAAGGAAGCAGTTCACATGAAGATAATCGCAGGCAATATGGAGCTAGATTGAGTCAGAAATATAGCACACATGAACACGTTAGTTTTTAAGGATGAAATCGAGTAGGCCTACTTGTACCACATACAATTTCAAATTAATTGTTATTGTTAATAATATTTGGAAAGCAGTTCACGTGAAGATATCGCAGGGACGCGATATTATATTTGATGATGAAAAAAATATATATCACACACAAGCACGTTCGCATTTGAAGATAAAAATTGAGAGAACTGGTAACAGAAAAAGTAAATAATCATTTACACAATAATTATAATTATTTGAAAACAGTTCACATGAAGATATCGCCTGTGATCCAAGGTCGATGGTACACTGTGAAAAGGTTGGGCAATATTTTCCCACACTTTGCCAATAGTCAACCCAACCATCTATTGGGCAATATTTTCGTATTTTGCCCAACAGTTGGTCAAATTTTTTCCCAACAAGTGGGCTACCGTAGTCGGGCAGTTGAAGGGTCATATCTTTGCCCAAATTTTGGTCAAAATACGAAACAATTATGCACGTGTGAAGTAGAGTACTTACGTTTACCAATACCACTGGGCAAAATATTGCCCAATAGATGGTTGGGTTGACTATTGGCACAACGTTGGGCAAAGTGTTGAAAAAATATTGCCCAACCTTTTCACAATGTATCGTTATGAGCCTGTAACGAATTTCAAGCATAATTCAACCTTCATCCCAACCAGAAAAGTAATAAGAAATCTGGTGAAAGTTTGAGATAAATGGGACAAAATGAGGGAACAACTCTAATTTTGTATTATGTAAGTTTATTGGAAATCTTTCGTTGGAAATTCGGTCAGGGTATATGTAATGACATAATTAGCCTCTTCATCGTCTTCTAAAATTTATCCATAATGTCATCTTTTTTACATTTGCTGTTGTGAATTTTTTTTTTCTTTTTCGCACAAGCCATTGTAAGCCGTCAAGAAAAAATATGTCTCTAAGGCATTATTGGAGTGATTCGTAGGTACACAACGAATTAGAGAAGTAGTTCAACCATTATGATTGGCAATCTCACCTTTAAACAAAATAATTATAGGATTTGACTTATAATTTCGTTAATTTGTGTTATTCTGGATTTGAATTTTCTCCTTCTACTCAACATGCTTAACAAGACCACTTTGCTTGAAGGCCGAGTTTTGATTTAACACTCTCTCCATTCATGTTTCCTGCAGTTGCTCCAGGGTTATTTTGCTTGGGTAGAGAGAATAATATTTCATTTCCTTGGCATGCTTATTAAAAACAATGAGTCACACACGTGTATTTTTGTCTTTCTTTCTTCATTCTTTCCCCATCACAACCAACAGATATTATCGGGAGTCGAGGCCGTGTTGCATACAGAAAACCTGTTCAAAAGGCTCGTGACAAAGGTGGAAAACATTACAAATTCCACCAGGATGCCATTGTAAATTCCATGATGAAAGTCCAGAACATATTGGCGGGAACACCCATCGTACCGATCATGCCGATTTTCGGAAAGCAGATGCTGTTGTCTGCAGCTAAAGCGGCGAGTACTCAAGCAAGTTGTTCTAAAACTACGCGACGTTCAATAAGTGAACGTGTAGTCACGGTAAGATAGTTCTTGGACACTACACCACAATGCATGAAATGGATTACAAATACATTATGTATTCAATAACTTGCCCCTTCCCATCACCTACACTATTAGAAATGTTACCCATACCCGATACATCCTTCCCCGTTTACAAGCATTTAGTGACTGTGTTGGGTTTATGTAGAGTTGATAGAAAATTATTATAAAAAAAAGATGGACGTATGGAAATTAGAGGTTTAAAAACAACATTCTTAATCTGCCTCTTAATCCCATATATGGGATACTTTAAAGTTGATAAAAGCAAAACAAATATTTGAATGTAAATACAAGACGTCTTCATTGAATGTTTGTTTCTTTGTTAGAAATGAAGAAGTTATATAATAAAGTAACGGTAATTTTCTCAGACATCAGGATCGCCGCCGAACAATCGCATTCGTGATCAGATGAGGAAAGAGAAGCTGATGAACGAACAGATGCGGACCAACCGCGACCAGCGTTGCGGTTTGAGAACACAGTCCTTCATCTTACCGGGAGCATTGCACGTCATTCCGGAACAACCCGAAGAAGAATCGAATGATCCCGAAACTTACTCGTACTCTGATATCAACGTGTACTTTTGACCATTCTCGTTTGAAAGGAAGAGAAAGAGAGACTAATCAGTACCTGGCTAAAGACTAGTAACCGATCCTGACTCACTGCATTGCGACGTCTCTTATTAATTTCGCACAGCTTAAAATAAAAATGATTTTTAATACAAGTAATGTAACATTCAAAACCCTTCCTCCATTGTTTGATTATATATCATTTTCTTGAATAAATCTGCAAGAAGCAACCTATATCCCTCCAGAGCCTGAAAGTGTGTTGCATTCTTTAGTCAGTATTTTGCTATACATTCCTTTTTTGCACTTTTTCAATTTTTTCGGGGGGGGGGGACGACCCCCCCCCCCCCCCTAAACAAAATTGACGGGGGGACTTGTCTTCCCGTCCCCCTCCCCCGGATCACCACCCCTTGTCATGTCAAAGACCAAACGAATGAACTGGTTTGGGTTCAACGTTGTCAAGATGTAATTTTGCATAGCGCCATCTCGGAACATAAAATTAGTTTTTGAGCTGATTGCAGACAATATCCCCATTTTCTCCGAGGCATTTTCAGATTATGGATAAATATGGGCAAAACTCACTTTGAAGGGGGGAAGGAATAAACGCACTTCAAGTAAATTGATTTTTGGTTTTTCTTGGCCTTCGACGATATGGCATGGGAGCATAAACTGCAACTTCGTTGCGTAACGACCTTTCACAACATTGGGGGGGGGGGGGGGGGTTCACTCCTTACACATTGGTTGTAAACAAAATTACACAACCTTACACAACGAATTTACAGTGTACTCTATAACTGTATCTCATTACGCCCAAGATATAAACTTTTGTTGTTTATATGTCGATACTGGACAACAATCCTGGATCAGAGCACACCCTTTTTGTAAGGGGGGGGGGGGTAAGTATAGATTCATTGGGCGTAATTTCGATGAGATTTAATTAATTTAGTCGATTATATAACGGTTCTTTTTAACACCATTATTTTGGCAATTTATGGACACAAAACAATGAATGAACGGCATTGACCCATGCAAGCAAATTAACGAAATGGGTGCTTTATTGCTTTAAACAAAGGATGTTCTTATTTTATTGCTTTTACGACTGAAAAAAATTATGCAAGGAAATTTCATGGCCTCTCCCCCCCCCCCCCCCCTTAAGACGCTCTCGGATCCACCTCCTGATTGTTTAATGATGATGATGATGATGATGATGATGATGATGATAATGACGATAATGGTGATGAATACGGATATAACATTATGTAATATCAATATGTCATTACCCTCCAGGGAGATAATACTCTCAGGCAGGGGCGTCGCTCGTCACTAGACCTTTTTCAGTGGGGGGGGGGGGGGGGGGGGGGGGTGTAGAGGCCAACGAGTAGCGACAAAACTAGCCATCAATTACCGACAAAATTAAATGTCCCAATATCTACAAATTTAACCCTATAAACCCGGGGCCGAAGGCTAAATTGTTTTTCCTATGGACTATCTATAGTAATTGCGTATGCGCAAATGATCATTTTCCTCGACGACATAAATTAATATACGAATTATTTCGTCAACTTAGTCAACATCAAAGCTATATTTTAATGCAGGTGCGGAGCTAGGATCTTATTTTAGAGAGGGGCGGTAGTGAGCAAGCGAATCACTTAAAGAGCGCGCGAAGCGCGCTCATTAGGGGGTGTCGGTGTTAGGCCTCCCGCACGAAGCGTGGAAGCTTAGACGTTTCCTTAAATTATTAGGAAAAGAAGACGATTTATTGTATCGATCTCGACTGTTAATCCTTGTCTGAATGAAGTCCCCCCCCCCCTCCCGCGCGAAGCGCGAAAGCTTTGACGTTTCATTAAATTATTATAAAATGTAAACGATTTGCTGTACCGTTCTCGATGTTAATCCTTGTCTGAATTCAGTTTCTCCCCTCCCGCGCAAACCGCGGAAGCTCTGACGTTTCATTAAATTATGAGAAAAAGCAGACGATACGGTGTTCTGTTCTCGACTCTTAATCCTTATCTGAATTCATCTTAATCCTGATCTGAATTCAGTTCTCCCCCTCCCGCGCGAAGCGCGGAAGCTTTGACGTATCATTAAATTATGAAAAAAGGCAGACGATTCGGTGTCGGCTTACTGTTCTCGACTCTTAATCCGTATCTGATTTCAGTTTTCCTCCCTCCCGCGCAAAGCGCGTTTTTTTTTTCGGATACGTTTCATTAAATTATTAGAGAAAGTAGACGATTCGTTGAACCGTGCTCGAGTCTTAATCCTTGTCTGAATGAAATTTCCCCCTCCCGCGCAAAGCGCGGAAGTTTTGACGTTTCATTCAATTATTAGAGAAAGAAGACGATTCGTTATACCGTTTTCGACTCTTAAAGGTAGGCGTTACTACTGCAGCTAGAAGGTATTAGACCACACAGCGAGCCATCGAGGTCACTGTGACAGGTGGCTATCTCATTAACTCAGCTCTCATTTAACATAAGAAAAAGAGGATCATGGGGGACCAACAGGCACCGATTTGGGAAGTTTTCTATATAGAGGGAGCAAGTAGCTACAAGTAGGACAGTGTGCCTTTAATAAGCCCTAATTGTCTGAATTCAGTTCCCCCCTTTAGCGCGAAGCGCGAAAGCTTTGACGTTTCCTTAAATTATTAGAGAAAGCAGACGATTCGTACCGTTTTCGACTCTTAATCCTTGTCTGAATTCAGTTTCCCCCTTCCAGCGCGAAAAGCTTAGACGTTTGATTTAATTATTATAGAAAGAAGACGATTCGTTGCACCGTTTTCGACTCTTATTAAGCTCTATTTATCTGAATTCAGTTTCCCCCTCTTGCGCGAAGCGCGGAAGCTTTGACGTTTCCTTAAATAATGAGAGAAACAAGACGATTCGTTGAACCGTTCTCGACTCGTCTAAATGAAGTATTCCTCTCCCGCGCAAAGCGCGGAAACTTTTGCGTTTCATCAAAATATAGAGAAAGGAAAACGATTCGTTGTACTGTTCTCGACTCTTAATCCTTATCTGAATTCAGTTTTCCCCCCTCTGCGCGAATCGCGGAAGCTTAGACGTTTCTTCAAATTATTAGAGAAAGAAAACGATTGGTTGTACCGTTCTCGACTCGTCTAAATGAAGTTTTCCCCACCCGCGCGAGCGCGGTAATTTTGGCGTTTCATCAAATATAGAGAAAGGATCGTCGTACCGTTGTTGACTCTTAAAGATAAACTTTAGTACTGGTAATGCGATTGCATTGTGAAAGAAAAGGTGTGAAAGGATCAGAAACAGTTGATCATGTAGCATGTAAGTATTGGTGTGCACTGCAAGGTTCTGGAGCCATCAAAATCATAATAAATTTGACCAAGTCTTGGTAAAGTAACAAACACTCACATAGAAAGCTATATATGGGACAACACACATGGTGTCGGGGATGGTACTACCTTGGTTTCCTTGTCTTTCTATGCTCATTACTCAGCCAGTATACATTTTCTTCCAAAATTGTTTGGCACATGTCATTTATTTGTAATCTTGAACATTCAGTGTAAGTTTCGTTTGATTCTGTGAGAATTAATTTTTTTTTTTTACCAGTACTGGAGTTTATCTTTAATCCTTGTTTGAATTAGTTTCCCCGAAAATTTTAAACCTCTGATTTCTTTAGCTGATATAATAGGAAAGTGAAACTTCGAGAAAATACAAGTATTGTAGTTGTAGTCACTCTCGAAGTCGTCACAGCGGATAAAAAGTCACAGTTCGTAGGGGAAAAAACTTGTCGGCCGACCGACAATATACATCTCACCGACTTCAAACTTCTGCATTGATATAGTATAGGAGGATCGGGCAAGAATACCGACACAGCTGACCCGACACAGCAACATAATTATTTACTCATGTCTTTCTTGCTTCCTTGACGAGACGACTCCACCCTCCTTTCTCAGGCTCTTACCTCCCCCTCTCTCCTCTCTTCACCCCCCGTTTCTTTTGTTTCCCTTTTCTCCTTTTTTTCTTTTTTTTTCTTTCCTTTTCTTCCTTTTCTTTCTTTTCCTTTCTTTCCTCTTCTCCCTCTTTTTTTCCTTCTCTTTCTTTCCTTTCTCTTTTCTTTCCTTTCTTTTCCTTTCTTTCTTTTGTTTTCCTTTTCTTTTTTCTTTTCTTTCCCTTTCCCTATCTTTTTTTCCCTCCCCCTTTTCTCTTTTTTCCCCGACGGCAGCGCAATTTTACCGACAATATCCTGACAGGTGGAGGGGTGTCGCACCCCCACACCCCCCCCCTTTGGCGACGCCCCTGCTCTCAGGACCCATGCAGAGACTGTTACGCCAAAGTCGGCCAAACTATGTAAAACCATGTGTACTCTACGTTCAGCCATAGTTTCAAAAACATCCGCACCCTTCCACTCTATGGAGTAGGTACCCCCCCCCTCCATACTTCTCCCTGGTACGTGTCATTTACCGTTGTTGCCCAATGACATGATTTTTCCAAGAATCTTTTCTACTAAACATTGATCATAATTATTACCCATGGGATCCCTCTCATTTTTTCGCAGAAACCTTGCGGAAATTATTGTAGGCCTATATATTTCGCAGCTCCCGAAATCGTCTAGCACAGACTCTATTTTGAAATAGTAAACGAAATTTCATTAACCATGAGCCCAGTTTTGTCATTAATTAAGCTGTTACCAGGCGCGGATCCAGGATTTCTTAGGGGGGGGGGACGAAATTTGAAATTATGCGAGCCAAACATTGGTACGTAATGGTGACACCGGCAGTGGCAAAAACGTTTGGGGGGGGGGGGGGTAGACAAAAAAAAAACCATCACCCCACCCTTACATGCAGGCCCCGCTAAACGTTTCTCGGCGGGGGTCAAGGGGTGGATCACCCACAAGCTCAGGGGGTATAGGCATTTAATTACTGTCAGATGAGCATATTTTGACTGGCAGGACACAAATTGGTGTTGGGTCCAGGGGGCGGAGCCCCCAGAAGCTCGTAAGTGATGTTTTCCTGGCATCTATTAACACAATGGAGACCATAAGCTTTTATACATTAAATTATCGTCAGATGAGCATATTTTATACCTTGATTGTGACACACGCAGGACACAAATTGGTGTAGGGTCCAGGGGGTGGAGCCCCCGGAAGCTCAGGGTTTTCGGGCAATAAATTACGGTCAGATGAGCATATTTTGATAACTTTTTTTAATTTGTTGACACTGTCACGACAAAAATTGATGTTGGGTCCAGGGGGCGGAGCCCCCGGAAGCTCAGGGGTTTTGGGCAATAAATTACGGTCAGATGAGCATATTTTATACCTTATTTGTGACACTGGCAAGACACAAATTGGTGTTGGGTCCAGGGGGTGGAGCCCCCGGAAGCTCATGGGTTTTGGGCAATAAACTACGGTCAGATGAGCATATTTTGATACCTTATTGTGACACTGGCAGGTCACGAATTGGCGTGGGGTCCATGCAGGGGGCGGAGCCCCTGGAAGCTCAGGGGTTTAGGAAATAAATTACGGTCAGATGAGCATATTTTGATACTTTTTTTGCTGTTACTGGCACGACACAAATTGATGTTGGGTCCAGGGGGCGGAGCCTTGATAAGCTCAGGGGTTTTATACATCAAATTATCGTCAGATGAGCATAATAAATTTTATACCTTATTTTGTGACACTGGCAGGTCACGAATTGGCGTGGGTTCTAGGAGGCGGAGGCTCAGGGGTGTTAGGCAATAGATTACGATAAGATGAGCGTCCAGGGGCCCGGGGCCATGCAGGACACTGGAAGCTCAGGGCTTTAGGCATTTAATTACGTCAGATAAGCATAATTACACCACATTGTGACACTGGCAGGTCACTAATTGGCGTGGGGTCCAGGGTCCAGAAGCTCAGGGGTTTTAGGCATTTTATAACGGTCAGAGAAGCATGCAGGGGCCGCCTTAGGGCCCGTAGTGGGGTCGAGGGGTGAAGCCCCGGAAACTTAGGGGTTTTATGCATTTGATTACGGTCAGATGAACATATTTTGATACCTTATTTGTGACACTGGTAGGACACTAATTGGCCTGAGGTCTGCAGGGGGCCGAGACCCCAGAAGCTCAGCGGTTTTAAGCATTAAATTACCGTCAGATTAGCTCCCAGCCGTCTGGCTTAGGGCCCTAGGTGGGGTCCAGGGGGCAGACCCACCGGAAGTCCAGGGATTTTGGGCATTTAATTACAGTCAGATGAGCAGATTTTGATACCTTATTTATGGCACTGGTAGGTCACTAATTGGTGTGGGGTCCAGGGGTTTTAGGCATTAAATTACCGTCAGATGAGCATCCAGGTGACTGACTTTGGGCCCTAGGTAATATCCAGGGGTTTTTAGGCATTCAATCACGGTAAGAAGGAAAAGGAACACTTATTTTTTTGTGTGCTTTCTTTAGCACCAAAAAATATATATTTCCCATTCCCCCCTTCTTTTTTTGCCGGGGGGGGGGGGGGCGGCCGGCCCCCGGGCCCCCTGGATCCGCCACTGGCTGTGACTGCATGGTTTTAAAATCCAGAACTATAGTTACATATTATGTTACGCTTTACGACTGACAGCGCTGGAGTATACCACTCCATTGGCGTACTTGATAAAAGGGTCATTATTCATAAGAAGAGGGTCGCTATTCATAATACGAGAAGATAGAAAAAAATAATTGTCTCGTGGGCCGTGTGGGTCT
This sequence comes from Strongylocentrotus droebachiensis, assembly GCA_035222895.1. NCBI lineage: Eukaryota > Metazoa > Echinodermata > Echinoidea > Camarodonta > Strongylocentrotidae > Strongylocentrotus > Strongylocentrotus droebachiensis. Next base: position 293,249 of record JAVYIG010001848.1, read on the forward strand.
AGTGTGATGTCGGTCTCATAATCCGGCCATGCTGCGCCATTTGGCCCAAACTCCCCGCAGTATTCCCTTGGTATTTGGTACAACCCGCGTACAAGAAAATATAATCGACAATTTTCGTCAAAGTATATAGGCGCGA